>JAVXUL010062359.1:0-10172 GCA_035590515.1 Trichilia minutiflora
CTTCTTTAAAATCAATCCAAGACTTCTTCTACCTGTGCTATTGGACATTGGCTCGAACACAACCAATTTGGCTCTTGAAAAAACACTCCTTGTGGATACGACATTTGGACTCACCGGACCATTCTACAACAAGACTACCTATACTTTGGTACACAATCTAAGTGAGACCAAGATGCTTGATGAACTTTTGGGGGTAACAGTGTTCTCAAAATTGGATTTACGTGCGGGGTATCACCAAATTAGGATGGCACCACAGGATATCCATAAAATAGCATTTCGTACTCACGAAGGGCACTACGAATTTGTAGTAATGCCATTTGACTTGTTAAATGCCCTTGCCACATTTCAAAGAGTTATGAATGAGATGTTAAAGCTATTTTTACGTCGATTTGTCATAGTTTTTTTGATGACATACTAGTAGACAGTAAAACTATGGCCAACCATGTGGATCACTTACGAGCTATTTTACAGTGTTTGCACAATAATAAATTCTTTGCCAAACTCTCTGAATGCTCATTTGGCCAAGTATCAATCGAATACCTCAGCCATGTGGTCGATTAGAATGGGGTTCGTCGTGACAATGCTTAAATTGAGGTCATCTTGAACTGAAAACCTCCAAACTGTGAAACAATTGTTAGAGTGTTTGAGAGAGAGTTTGGAAGAAGTTTAGTTTTCTTTATCTTTTTCATATTATTCATACTCAATACAACTATTTATATATATATAAATAACAAAATAATTTAAAAATATATTAAATCTCTAATATTATACCACTATCCTATTTTATTAAAATCAAATAAATTATTTCAAAAATCTATTTTGAAGCAGTTTTTATTGCTATTTAAAAATATTTTGAATTATTCTTTAACAACAATTGTGAGGATTCTTAAGATTAGCTGGTTATTATCGACGATTTGTGAAGAATTTTGCCCGGATAGCTGCACCTGTAACTTCCTTGTTGCAAAAAGATGGATTTCACTGTCCTGATACAGTCACCAACTCGTTTGAGGCCTTGAAACAAGCTTTATCCCAAGCTCCTGTGTTAGCCCTACCAAACTTCAGTCAATCATTTACCTTTGACATCGACGCTTCTAGGTTGGGCATTGGAGCTGTGTTGAGTCAAGACGGACACCCTATCGCATTTTTTAGTAAGAAGCTCAATCCTCGTATGCAGCAAGCTTCTACTTATGTTCGAGAACTGTTTGCTATCACTGAAGCCGTGGCGAAATGGCGTCAATATTTGCTCGGAGCACGATTCACCATTCGCACTGATCAACGAAGTATTCGAGAATTGATGAACCAGGTTGTACAGACCCCAGAACAACATTGCTTTTTGATTAAGCTTCTTGGTTTTGACTACTCTATTGAGTATAATCCTGGGTCCTCTAATAATGTAGCTGATGCTTTATTAAAGAATGATGCAACCAATTCAACCAGTACTAGCGAAGGACAATTACACATGATTGTAAGTTTTCCAGTCAACAACTTCTTAGACTAGATCAGAACCGAACTCAACCATGACCCTATAACTAAGGCACTGCTTATTGGCGATTATGGCTATGATGAAACTATAAAAGATTACATTACACGTGATGGGTTGTTGTTTTATAAGAATCGCATAGTGGTGCCAGCTACAGGAGACCTCCGTCTACGACTTCTCCAGGAATACCATTCCAGTTTGATTGGAGGTCACGGTGGTGTTCGAAAGACCATGTCTAGATTGCGTGAACAATATTGTTGGAAAAAAATGAAGCATGACATCCAAGAATATATCCAGATTTGTCCCACATGCCAGGCTTCTAAATATCAACCCATGACCCCCGCAGGCTTACTACAACCATTGCCAATTCCTAATGCTGTATGGGATGATCTCACAATGGACTTTATAATGGGGTTACCCCCATCAGGTGGAAAAACATCTATAATGGTAGTGGTTGATCGTCTCTCCAAGTATGCTCATTTTGTTGCCTTGCCAAGTCAATTCAGGGCTATGAAAGTTGCGACTGTGTTCGTGGCTGAAATTTTTCGTCTTCATAGAATGCCAAAGACTATTATTTCAGATCGAGATCGAGTCTTTATGAGCCAATTTTGGAAGGAATTTTTTCGTTTGAGTGGCAAAAAACTGCAATTTAGCACCGCCCATCACCCTGAGACTGACGGACAGACTGAAGTCACTAACCGAGGGCTGGAGTAATATTTACGTTGCTTTACCATGGAGAACCCGAGCCTATGGCTCCAATATCTACCCTGGGCCGAGTACTCCTACAACTCTTCTTTCCATTCCTCTATTGGGTTTTCTCCATTTCAGATTGTTTATGGCCGCCTACCTCTGGCAATTCCACCTTACGAGCGAAATTCTTCTCCTATAGAAGCTGTGGATACCTTTTTACTACAAAGGGATGTTCTTCTTCGACAGCTTAAGGACAATTTGAACCAGACTCGCCATCGTATGAAACAGCAAGCAGATCGTGATCAACAGTTTAATGTTGGAGATCAAGTCCTTGTCAAGCTACAACCTTATCGTCAGCTCTCCCTAGGCCAGCACAGCTATTCCAAACTTCGTCGTCGTTTTTATGGACCTTATGAAGTGCTTGAAAAAATAGGCCAGCTCACCCTGTGTTCCACGTTTCCCGACTGAAAACATTTCGCCAAAATCTCAAGCTGCATCCAACACCTATGCCTCAGTCCTCCATTGACAGCCACCCAGTAGTACAACCTTTAGCAATCCTGAGTACCCGACAAATCCAAAACGGTCCCACCTTAGAAGATCAACTTTTGATTCAGTGGAGGGAATGCCACTTGAAGATTCTTCATGGGTACCTTTGGCAGAGTTTCATTCTGGCTACCCTCAGTTTGACCTTAAGGGCAAGGTCGTTTTTGAAAGGGAAAAGGAATCTGATAGAGGTTTGAAAGAGCGAGAAAGAATTGCTGAACAGAGAGAAGCTTTCCGATCCAAAAGTCTCTAAGAATGAGGAAGGAATCTAGTTGGCTGAAGGATTACGAAAGAAGCATATAAGGTTTTCACGTGGGCTATTGAAATATTATAAAACGCAGTACCATTTTGGCTATATAGTTCCTTTTGACAGATGATCATTTTATTCTTGCATTCTATTATTTGCTTTACACATGTCAATAGTTTATTGGATGGATGGTTGTAAAGAATCTTATATCATTGCCTTTATAGAAATAAAGGGGAGAGGATTATGCAGTAGCTCTGTTTCTTCTTTTCTTTTTCTGGAGTTGTGGGCACCCTCGAATTGCCAAAATTTGCTATATTCCTTGGTGCTAACATGATATAATTAAAAAAAAAATTGAATCTACAATAGTAATAATAATAGTGTGTATATATATATATATATGTTAAAGGTCTCGGTGGTGGGAATTGGGCTTGGAACCTCAAGGTCCTAAGTTCAATTCCCCCTATGACATCTTTGTTGAAGCGCCTAAGGAGTCAGGTTCCGGGTTTTTTCAATCGTTTGGTACCGTCTGTCAGGGTACTTGCCAGTCAGGGTACCACGGACGCTTTCAACTTAGGTCTGGGCCCCGTCCTCGTGACGCTGCTTTAAGATAGTCGAGGACCTAGGTCCCCGGGGCAAGCAAATCCTGAGGTGTTGACTGACGGTTGGAGTTTCCAGATTTCCAAAAAAAATAAATAAACTCCTTTCTCAAAATCTTTCAATATCATTACTAAAGATTGCATAGTCTTAGCCAACTGTATTTGTGGTACATCACACAACTATATCATCATAAAATTTTTTTGTATGATAAATAGAATGTTATTAAGTTTAGTACCCTATAGTTTTTAATGTTAATAATTCATAGAACTTTGGATTGAACAAAACAATCCTTCTAAAATATACTAAATCAAAACCTTTTGGCCTAACTCAACACTTGAATACAAGAATTTGTTTTAGTTATAGAGAGAAAAATTATAACTTAAGATCTCCAAGTTTGCCACTACATTACTGTCTACAACCATGATATAAGACAAAATATTTAAATATTGTATTTTGTGTTTATAAAATTTATTAATATTTCATTAACATTAATAGATCCAAAGAAATTCTTTTATAAATGTTTATAGTAGCATAGTCTTATTTTACTTGATGTAATTTAGATTATGTTAAGTTATAAAGCCCTTAAAAGTATTTTATTTGGGCTTGCAATACTGTTTTAAAGGCCCAAAAGACTCCTATCATACTAACTGCATTAAAAAATATTATTACATGTATTAAAAATTATATTTAAATTTAAAATTTTATTTAAGGTGTATAAAAAATATTTATATAGTATAAAATATTTTTAAACTAATATTTATTCACTTTAATTATCTTTTTAAAAATAAATTTTTAATTATAAACCTGCTAAATAACAACAAAATACCACCCTCTTAAAAAATTAAATAAAAGGGGATATTGAAATATATATATAAATAAGCATCGATAATTTAATTTTATTAAAAATATTGTATTTAAAAAAATAAAAAGTATTATCTTAATTTATGATACAGTTATATTTGATATTAAGGGTTGATTTTGTTGGATTTCTATAAGAAATAATTAAGGGTTGTGATCAACATGCGAAACCAACAAATACGTACTACGTGTGTGTGTATTTAAAAAATTAATGAAGCATTAAAAAAAAAAATCAAATCAAATAATTTAAGTGTACATTATTAATTAATTAATTTTTATTTACTTTTATAATAAGGGTAAAGTATTATTCACTGTTTGGGGGCTACGCAACAGTGAATTCACTGTACTTATTAGGTCTAAAAGAAGATAATAGAAGTAAAACGGTACTATGGTTATTTCTTAATTTAGTTGTTAGGTTTTTAATAGATCTTTATATCTCAAATTTATTTTTGTATTTAAAATCAGAATATAAGTATTAATTTTTTATAAAAAAATTTTAAAAAAATAATGTTTTATCATTATACCTTATAAGTTTTAAATATTAAATAAGTATTAAAGTCTTGTACAATGTTATATTTAAGAAGAAAAAAATAATTTTTATATTATTTTATAATTAGATAATTTAAAAAATATTAGATATGAACCCTTATCAATAATTGAACTTTATTGAAAATTATGTAATTAAAAAAATATAAAAACAGTAATTTTTTAATTAAACCCACTTCCACCATTGGTTTGAGCACTGGTGACCAACAATATCTTAATTTATGATAAGTTAACTTTTAATCTTATATAGATTAATTTATAAAATATTATGATCTTTATTTTTTTACGGGAGTTAAGTTAATTAAATAGGGTGTCATTGCAACAAACTATATAGAAAATTAAAATATTATCACTATTATAATTAAACTCTTTGAAATATAAACTCTAAGAAAATAGATCAATAGGTTGAATTCGGCGTTTTGTAGTAAATAAAAAAAGAAATCAGGAAATTTATCGATTTTTGTCGTACTAATTAAAAAAAAAATCTTAATTCACCTGTATATAATAGATATAAGGTGTCACTGTTTGATGTTGATGGGCAACAACATCGTTGGATTTTTATTTGGGCTCTGAGAATTTTTGAAGGGCAGTTGTGAAGGAGATAAAACAACAAAATTAAAATATATTTATTGTCATTTTTTCAAAATTAATCTATTTTTTCTTCTTTTTTTTTTTAAATACAAGTCAGTTAATCTAACTGTAAATGATTAATTGATCAACTTACATCTATTTTATAATATAATTATATCTTTATATCTCAATAATCTCGTTGTGTCATTAGACATTTATCTTTCTATTAAAAATTTTTATAATTTTTTTAAATATTATTTAAAAAGTTTATGTAATAAAAATAAAATTTTATAAATAAAAATATATATTTTTATTTTTAATAATAAAGATTGAATACTCACTTTTCTGACAATTGATAGATCCTGTAATCATATCTTTTGCCATCAAACATGTACACCCAGAATCCTTGCATCATCATCGTCCGCATGAGACGGACAGGACAAGCAATACGGTACATGCAATCACTCTCCATTGTGCAATTCCAATTCGGTAGGGGTGAGTTTGGAACGCGGGCGTTGCACAAATGGCCACTTGTATAAAATAAAAATAACCAAACAACTAAAAATATATGAAATTATTAAATAAATTAAAGAGAGTTAGTTAGCACAAAAAATAACTAAAATAAGAAACAAAAAAAAAAAAAGTTTCAGCGATGTCTTTTTCCATTGTGTATATGCAGTTGAATATGATGGTACAAACAGTAGATAGAAGCAACGTTTATATACACATTGTAATATCTTGTATTTATAATTAATGGTATATTAGGTTTTTTTTATAAAAATATTTTTATTATTTTCATAAAATATATATTTGGAGAATTGTTAATAATTAGTGGATAAAAAAATAAGATTTAATATAAAATTTGTAAAGAATTAGAAAAAAATAAATGAAAATAAAAATTAAATGAACTAAAAATGATGTCGCGAATAGAAAATGAGATTCGATCGAACGAATCAAAAGATTTATTTAAACAAATTCAAGATTTCAGTCAAACAAAATGAAAAAATATTAAAAATCTTGATTAAATGAATCTTTCGATTCATTCGAACGAATCACATTCGATTAAACAAATGATCAAATTCGTTCAAACGAATAAATAACCAAATCTTTTTAAAAAGTTATAAAAATTTACTCGAATGGATAAGATTATTTATTCAAACAAATTAAATTTGATTAAATGAATTGATCTATTTATTCCATTGAATCGATTGAAAATATGGTAAAACAAATATTTTTATCCCTTCTAAAAATTTCTTCCTTTTATAAATTTAAGAGTATGTTAATAATTTTATTCTACATTATATGTAGTGATAAATAATGATAGAAATCATTCTATCTCATTCTTTTTCTTCCCCTCTCCCCATTTTCTAACTTTTCTCTTTATAATTTCGATTTTTCTGGATTTTTTGATATTTCACCGATTAAAACACAAATTCATTAATTTTTTATCTTCTTTTCATTCTATCAACTTCGTTTTATTAAATTTGATCAAGAATAATAAAGGGCGATATTAGGGTTTGAATCAAATTTGGGGTTTTAAGTAATCAACATCACATTCAACTATTTTAAGTTTCTATCAAATTTCGGATAAGGTTGATTTCCTTAATTAGTATTAAATTTTTGTTTAGATCAAATTCATAATTTAGTATTACTGTTTATTTATAAATAAATTAGTCTTAATTGTAAAAATTTAAGTTATAATGTATTATTTAGGATATAAAATATATAACTATATAATTAAATAGCTAAAAGATCAAATTGAAAAGAATGTATGTCGAAGTAAATAGTAAACAATTATTGTGTTGTCATTATTTCACTGTTTATTCGTCGATTTTGATAATTTAGATTCAATTATGATAGTTGAGTCATTAATTGAGCAAATTATAAGTCAAATTGAATTTGAATTATTAGAAATCGATTAAATGATTAAAAAACGAGAAAATATCATAAATGTGTAAAAATCAATTTTAGGTGTGAGCCCTGTGTCTAAATTTCAAAGGTAATATGATAATTTTTTATTTTTCTTATAAATATAATTATTTTTATTATATAGATAATTGACGGGATATCGCGGCTCTATAATTATTTTGAAGATTTAAGTTGATTAAAGTTTAGTTTTGAAGTATAAATACATAAATATCAACGTAATTAAAAGATAATTTTATTTTAAGTAGGACCCCAATGATATTTTTCAAATTTAATGAGGATTTAAATGAAATTTGTTATTTTAACTGATTTGATCGATTAAAAAGGGTGATTTATTCGATTGATATTTTGAGAACTTCCTAAAAACTATTTGATCTCAGATTCGTTCGATAGAATTTATCTTCGTTTGAATGAGCTGGAATTCATTCAATCGAATTGATCAATTCATTTGACCAAACAATTGTGAAATGATAGTTTTATCCTCATCTAGAAGTTTCTCCTTTACATTTTTTAATTTTACCCTTTTTCTATAAATAGAGACCACCCCCTTCATTTTCATGGTTTTTCTTCTTTTTCTTCTCCCTTCTCCTTTTTCTCTCCTTTCACGGTTTCTCGCTTTTGCTCTCCTCCATCCTCTACGCCCTTTTCACTTTTCTTCAATTTCTCTTTAATTTTCTACCATATTCCCCATTCCAAACACTCTACTAACTTCAATTCGACAAAAGAAGGGCAGAAAATACAAAGGGAAAGTTAGGGTTCTGGAGTTCCATTTGGGGCTTTTCGTGTTCAAGATGAAATTGAAGCAAACCAATATAGTACAAGGTAAATAGCATCATTTCTAACCCGCTATAGCTTTCATTTCATATTTTATTGGATTTTAAAAAATGGATTTTATTATTTATCTGTGGGATATTCGCTAATTTTATTACATCCATTTAGGTTATTATGCATTATTTAGGTTGTAGAGAGGTTGGGTGAATCATTAGGTAGTTAAAAATACAAATTCAGAAAATATGGTTAGGTAAAAAAAATGTTCGAATTACTGTTTTGATGAGAAAGTGGGGTCTACCAGTTAAACTTGTGAAACCGATTCGAAATGTGTTAGTTTAGCTCAAATGTGGGTTCATAGTGATAAAAAATAGATAATCAGACAAGTAACGAGAATTTTAGCCGATTTCATATATTAGTTAAAATTAGAAATCCAAAATAGAATGCATTGCACATATACGAATCTCATTCGTAGTTTAGAGATGTGTTTTAATATGGTTTTGACATATATGTTTAGGTAAAGATATGCGAGCGAGGAACCTGCATGAAATGTCAAGAATCAAAGGGAATTAGGGAGTATATATTCTCCCTAAATTGTGAGTGGATAAATTTTATATTTTTATTGCTTTAATACGAATTTTGATTATTCTTCATTATTTGCAAATGTTTAATAAAGATAACGTTATATGTTTTATGCTTTTGTTTTATATACTTGCTTATGTATATATGTACATAGTTTGGATGAAATGTAATTGTATTGAGAAAAGGCCAAGAGGCCGTGATGATTTATGTAGAATGACCATTCTGATGCTTATGCTCATGTTTTTCTTGCGAATTTATTGGACATGTATGAATATGTGATTCTATGTATGTATATTGGTGATAATGATCATGAGGGCTAGGATTAGGTTATTGTAGCTACAAGAAAGTAGTCTAAAACGACTTGGAGAGAGGTCGTCTAGATGACTGGAGGTACACAGGTAAGGGATGGTATAAGGTATGATATTAATGAGTTATTGAGATTTAATTTGACCACCTATGTGTCTCTGTTAGTGATGGACCTATTTTTTTAAACTATTGTTTTGTTTCTAGCATTTTAAACTAAACTTTTTTATAAAACATTATTATTTTCACTTGCATATAAAATCTACTGACGGTCTCAGAATTGTCTAGAGCCAGGGTAATCGTCAAGAAAGGGAATCAACCCAATGATTTTGTGTATATATGTTTTATGCTTTCAACTAAATCAATTATTTTACCTCGAATCATTTTTAAATGAATTTCAAACTCGACATTTATATTTCAAAAGAATACTTTATCTTATAAATTTTATATTATGTGATGTTTATCTATTTTAATACTTAGTTCACTCACTCCCGTATACTCCCGTATACTCCCTCCCCCTCCCCCTCCCCCTTATTTTCCAGTTTCAGGTGTAGAAAGTTAGCTGAGAGTATCCATTGGGTGGTGATCCATCTAAGATTTGAGGGTAGCAGGTATACGTTCGAATCAACTCACCTTCTAGCACTTACAGTCCACTAGAGATATACTTTTGATTTTATTTCTATTTTGATATTTGACTTTCAAGAGTTATAAAATAACTTATAAAATAACCTATTTTTATTTTTATTTGTTCGATTATGCATTTATTTACTTTGATGGATGATTTATAATAAAATTGATCATTTGAAATGTTTGAGATTTGATTGAAATATTTTATGAAGTTTGGGTGTTTTGGATGAAATTATTGGAAAGTGTTTGCATATTTGTATTTGAAACAGGATTTTAAAAGTCTTACATGTTCTCAAGATGTATTTAGAGGATTATTGGATACATATTGGGAGTGAAGGTTCTATGATCTAAATCATGCATCAAATGTAAGTTTTTCATACAAAACCCTAGGTTAAAATAGTTGAAAAACAAAGGTTTTCATGGATGCTAATGATG
>JAVXUL010062370.1:0-10172 GCA_035590515.1 Trichilia minutiflora
TTATAGTTAGATTCCCAAGACTATATCATTCATGCTCATCTAAAAATAAATTCCATAATTTGAGAAGTTGTCCTTACACGGATCCACAAGAATGCGTCTCAAGAGTCGATAGAATGTCATCTAAAGACTCCTTACTCAGCCCATCCTTAATGAATCTAATTTTATCTTCGCAATTCATGAAAAGAAAACCCAAAGAATGACATCGCTTGTCACAAGTCCATCGTGCATATTTTTGATAAACTCCTAATCTTTTTGCTCTGCGCTTCATAGCATAAGAACTCTTACCTAAACCAGGCATGTGAGGAATAAAAGAATCAGAGGATTCCTCACCTAACTGAACTTTTACTTCGATTAACCATCTTATATCTTAAGGTATACCATTATCCATGAATACCCTTAATCTTATCATCCTAATTTTGTAAATTTTTATCAAACTATTTACAGGAAGAGAAGGAAAATGTTTTCGTAGTTTTGAAATAATTTTATCCATTTTTTTTAAAAAGAAGAAGAAAGCAAAGAGTTTTTTTTTTTATATACAGCTCAGTTATTTTGGGAGAATTGAAAACCAACTTGAAATGTCACAAAGTACCGTTATCCGTCACTTAACCGGGAAAAAAATAAAACAAAAACAAATGCAAAGTTTAGAAATTGCCCTGCAAAAATAAAACAAAAATTATTACAAAAAGAAGAAAAATTAAAAACTAACTTGTAGAACAATTTTTCTCATAATAAGGAAAAAATAGACAATTTCTTCTTGGGAGACTTTATTTTCTAAAAATTGTTTGAGTCTTTGTCTGTTTACTTTAAAAATATTACCAGTTCTAGGATTCCCAATATCAATAGCTCCAAAAGGATACATGTGTTTTACAATGAATAGACCACTCCATCGTAAAATGAGAAGTTGGTAATAACCCAAATAATCATAAAAAAAATAGTAGTAAAGATAACTTACTACTCTTTTTAAAATCTGGTCAAAAAATGATAAAGGAAGAAGATTTTTTTCTAGAAACAGCATATAATTTTCTAGAAACTCATGTTGAAAATGACTTATCTTTTTTATTTCTGACTATTATGATTTCAAATTTCGTAAGCATTACCTGTGTTGGACTTATCCACTTACTATCAAAAATAGGGTAGATAATTCTTTCTTGTTCGCACGTGAGAGAAGAAGAACTGATAACTGAAAAAATGTATTGTCTCTACAGTAAGGGTACTTCAATCCTTCAGGTAGAGTCTTTAACTCTTGCTTGAGTACTTCACCTTGTTTGTTGGCATTCAATTGTCATAAATTTTTAAAACGTGACTTCCATCCTTTGCTTTCCATCACCTATGTACAATCAAGTAATGAACATATATTAGAAATACTAGACTCTAATTCCATACTTGATTCATATGAGTTAACCAAACATGCTTCCAAAGGATTAGAGAATTTTTTTTTTTAAAATTAATTCTCTACAATGTTTTCAATGATGTTCTCTGCCTCATTTTCATCATTTTCTTCAATGTGTGGATGCTTACACATATTAAAAATATTAAGCTCCAATGTCATGTTGCCAAATGATAACTTCATGATTCTATTCCTATAATTAATCAAGGCATTAGAAGTTGCTAAAAATGTACGTCCTAAAATAATTGGAATTGTATTATCTATTTTCACATATTGTGTATCTAAAATAATAAAATCCACTGGATAAATGAATTTAGCAATTTGAACTAATACATCTTTTACAATTCTTTTTGGCCCTTTCACTGATCGATTGGCAAGTAAAAGAGTCACGGATGTTGGTTTTAACTCATCTAAGTTAAGTTGTTGATAAACTGAATATGAAAGTAAGTCTACACTAGCACCAAGACCAAGTCAAGCTTGTTCAATTTTATTATTTCCAATAATTCATGAGATTGTTGTATAACCTAGATCTTTGTATTTTATTGCATTATCATTTTAAAGAATTATACTTACTTGTTCGGTTAGAAAAACTTTTTTTTCACATTCAATTTTTTTTATTGTGCACAAGTCTTTCAAAAGTTTGACATAAAATGGTACCTATCTGATCACATCTAACAAGGGAATGTTGACCTCTACTAGTTTAAAAATCTCATAAATTTTTGAATTGTGGTTTGATTTCTTTGGAGAGATTAATGCATAAGAAAATGGTGGCACAAGTCTTGATTCGGTCTTATCTACAATAGGTGTAAGTTTTTTATCCCATTCATTACTCATAGAGATTGATTCCTCTTTCTTATATGTATCAAGAATAAACTTTTTAACAACCTTACCACTACGAAGAATAGTAATCAATTTAACTTGGTTTATATGCTGGTCATTGGCTTTTTGGATTGGGCTATGACTGAAATGTAAACTTACCTTTCTCATGAATGCTAAGTGCCGATGCAAATTTTATGTGAGTATTTTTTCAAATCAGTTAATAACTGAGCTATTTGATTATTGCTTTTCAATTAATGCATCCATAGTTTCTTCAAGGATTTTTAACTTTGACTGATTATATGGAGGAGGATTAGAAGGACTTTGTGATTGAGATATTTGGGCATTATGAACATTTCTCCAACTAAAGTTTGGATGATTTCTCCAATTTGGATTATAAGTGTTGGAGTAAAAAGGGTAAGGCTTCTGAGCATAATCTATGATATTCATTTATTCATACATGACTTTTTTGAACACTGGAGATTTGGGTATTCATTTATTGAGTGTTCAATATTATCATAAATATTGGAAACATCCTCATGCTTAATGAATTTGACATCTTTTGAAAGCATTTGTTTTATAAACTAAAAAAAATTTCAAAAATTCTGCTTGTATTTTATTCCAAGTTGTAGTTGATTTAAAAGAATTAAACCAAGCTTTAACTTTATCTTTCAATGAAAAAGAAAATAACTTAAGCTTAATAATTTTTTCATTACATGTCTGATCATTTAAAGTTATGTGAATTTCTTCAAATTCTTTCAAATGTAAGTAAGGACTTTCAGATCTTAAGCCATGAAAATTAAGAAGCCAAGGAATCATACTCGACTTAAATATAAAATTATTTGCATTAAGGGAAAAAATAAAACAAGAAGGAGTAGAATGTTGAGGAGGTTGCAAGTATTCACGCATGGTTCTCAATGGAGGATTTTTAATTTCTCCTTGAATACTTTGATTATCAACCATGATGCTAGAAGTATATGATGATGAAGATGAATCAAATAAATTGCCAAAGAAAGTTTGAGAATTGCCTTTCACCAAACACCCCGAATGTAACACCCGTGTTTAAACCCGAGGGTATATTTGTCATTTTTTACTCCTCCTGTTCATACATCTGCATTTATTTCATATACCGTGTGCATGTGAGCGTGTTTTCGTAACTTAGATTGAGAATTTGATTAGTTAAGATAAAGTTTTGGGGTCATAAACATAGGGGCCTCAATGTAATTAAAAGTAAGGTTTATTTTGAGTGGGATCCCGATGATATTTTCCATTTAGGGGGTATTAAAGTGAGATTTTAATTTTTGGCAGGTTCGATCGACCGAATGGATGATTCGTTTGATCGAAATTTTGAGGACTATCTAAAAAATTTGTGGCTTCAGATTCTTTCGAACGAATAGAGGGATTTGTTTGATCGAAGTGTTGATTCATTTGACTGAACATCGTTTCATTCGACCGATAATTTGGAAGCTCTCTGACTTCTGTGGATGCTGAAGGATTCGTTCGAACGAACTGTTATTCGTTCGATCGAATCAATGCAAAATGACTGAAATTGCCTTCTTTTAGAAACTTCTCCTTAAGAAAACTTAAGGGCAAAATAATAATTTTACCCTTTTTTATAAATAGAGGTTAGGGGTCAGATTTTTTAGCTTTTCCTTCCTCTTTTCCTCTTCCTCTCCTGTGTGCACGTTCTCTTTGTCTCTCTCTTTCAATTTAGCCACATTTTGCCCAATTTTTTATTTCTCTTCACCTACAAGTCACATTCTATGCGTCTAACTACCCGGGAGCATCAATTTGTGGATTTGAATGCAGAAATCACAAAGAGGAGTTAGGTTTTGAGAGAAGAATTTGGGAGTTTTCAGTTTCGAGGCAAAACCAGAGCAAACCTACCACACTACGAGGTTCTTAGCTTCAATTCTAACTCGTCTGTATGTTCATTTCATACTTTTATGCATTTTGATTCGTATGGGTTCATATCAATTTCCTTAGATTTATCGTTAAAATCTTAGTTTTTATGCGCAATGTAGGTTATAAAAGAATCGTGGAAGTCATAAGAAGTTAGATTTATAATTTCAGAGATTTTGGGTGAATATAAATAGTAACTTCGGTTACTGTTTTGATAAATACATAGGGCCCACAAGTCAGAATCACGTATGTTAGCCGTAATAAATCGTTTTAGCTATAATATGGGTCTATGTCGATATTAATTAGGTAATTAGAGGCTTAACGAGAATTTTAGACGGTTATGCATAATGGTTCAAATATTAGAAACCTGAAATTTAGCGTGCATTGCATGCATTCAAACCTATACATATTAGAACGTATATTGATAGTAATTTTATGTGTGTGATTAGGCGACGATTCGAGATCGCGGTATTCGTGTGACTCGCCGAGGAACAAGGAGAACTAGGGAGTGTATACCCTCCCTACATAGTGAGTAGACACCCTTTCTACTTTATTTCTTTATTTATAAGCTTGATTTCTCTATAAATGAAATAATATGCAAATATTTGTAAATGTTTTCCTTATTACTTTTCAAATATGAAAATGTGTATTTACATGTGTTGTATATGATATTATAATGGACTTGATAATGCTTTGATATTTTGATATATGTTTTATTTGATGACATGTCCAGTGGGCCAGATTTATTCTTGTTATGTGATATTGCGGTCAATGGGATACATTTTATGTTCATGATGATGATATGGCCTGAGGGCCAAGTTTTATGATTTTTTGAATTGGTGATAACGGCCTTGTGTACTGGTTTACTGTAGCTACAGAGTGGTAGCCTGAAGAGGTGTTCATTGGGATGTGGACCCCCGATAAGTGTATAGTAGTAGCCTAGGGTTGGCCTAGGAGAGAGGTCACCTAGGTGAGTGGAGGATGTATAGGTGGAACATTATATGGTTGTTGTGGTGGTGTGATGATGATGGGATTTGTCCACCTATGAGTCTCATCGAGTAAGTCACGGATGTCACCCCGTGGCTGCTCAAGGCAAATGTCAGTGTTAGGCACTTTTGCTGATAAACCTTGTATATTTTAAATCTTTGCATTTTAAATCTTTTTTCATAAAATAGCATGTTTTCTTGCATACAAAACCACTAACGATCTCAGAATGCTTACGGCCAAGGTAGTTGCCGGGAAAGGAGCCAGCCCAATGATTTTCATAATATAGTTTTGGAAACTTTTTAAATAAAGAAAATTTTCTTCTGGGTTACCATTTTAAGATTTATTTAAATGTATACATATATACTATAAGGTTTTATTTATATTTTATTCTGTTCACTCACAGAGTATACTCCCGTATACTCACCCCCTCACCTTCCAGTTTCAGGGCAAGCTTTAGGTCGAACTCAGGTGGTGGTGATCACTCAAGGATTGAAGGCTCAGGTATAGCTAGATCTACTCATTTGGTAGAGTCCGTAGTCCACTGGTGGTCATTTTATTTTTCTTCATTTTTGAGCATTTTATGAACGATAAATAGATTTGTAATAAATATTTACTTTCACTTTGAGATGGTTTGATCCCCACAGATTTTATGTGATGAATGTTTTTATTTATTCATGCGCACAACTATATTTGAAGTGTTTGTGGCTTTGTTATATTTACTTGGAGTTTGGGTGTTAGGCTGATTTGATATTGGAAGTGTTTTGTAAACAGATTTTTTTGTGAATGCCTTACAGGCCTACGGGTTGTATTCTGTGTGATTGAGTACACCTTGGAGGTCTGTAGTGGTTGTTATAGGTGAGACCCACGGGTCGGGGTGTGACACCGAATGTGGATCAAAATGCCAATTGAATATAAATGAAATAAAACAAGATAAAACACACAAAAATTATAGATTAACAAAAGAAAATGTTAGTACAATAATATGCAAAGCCTTCCCCTTAACATAAATAAAAACAAGACAAAATTAGAAAAAAGAGGTGGTAAAACCTTCCCCTTAACATAAATAAAAATAACAAGAACTAAATTACAAGAAAATAAATAACAAATAAAAATAAATAACAAGTAAATAAATTACGATAAAGTAAAGTACATGAAAACTAAATAAGTAAAAATAAAAGTTATAGGAGGCTTAACCTTCCATAAAGTCAATTTTATCTTAATTAATTACACTCCTCGATAATAGTGCTAAAAATTTGATCTTAATTAGATTATTATACCCAAGTATAAGTAGTCTTGTTATATTATAGTTCGGTGAGTCTAAGTGTCGTATCCACAAGGAGTGTTTTTTTTAATAGTCCAATTGGGTTATGCCCAAGCCAAGGTCTAATAACAAAATAGAATAAATGATCAATTTTAAAGAAAGAATTACCAAGTAAAAATTAAATATAAATTAAAACACTAAAACTTTAGAAATTGATATTTTAGGATGATGGAAGTAAATTAGATCCCTTATGTTAACTCAATTGAGATTAACTAAAAATTTATCTCAATCGAAAGATAAAAATCATTTGATTGCATGAAAAATATATTTTCTTCAAAAAATCAATATTTGATTAAAATAATGTCTTTAAATTAATTGGTAAAAACATATAAGAAAAGTATTTAAGATATTTAATCTTCAAAGTATTCTTTGTGTCATATGTCTACAATGAATCAAAAAAAAAATATTTTCAAGCATTCAATGTACCAAATGTCTACAAAAAAATCAAAGAATTTAAATACTTAAAATATTTTTCAAAATATAAATATGCAATTAATAAAAATAACTTAACATTAAAAATAAAGGTAGATATAGAAAAACATACCATACATTCTTAGTATCAACTTCTTAACCTTAACTAGTACTCTAGAAAGACATAAAGATGAGATAATGAAATTTTATTAGGAAAGTGTATCACAAACTAATTATATTACATCTATTGTATTTTTAGAACACAAAATAGGCCTCTTATTTTGAGGCAAACATGAGAGCTAAATATCAAAGTAGGTAGTTGTAATCTTTGACAATTAAGTTGAAAACATTGACAAATGAAGTTGAAATATTTCAGCTGCCACAAAAACATCCTAGATGACCTTAAAGATCAATAATTCAGCTTCTATGATAAACATAAAAGTTGTAAATATTTGACTCATATTTTAA
The DNA here is from genome assembly GCA_035590515.1 of Trichilia minutiflora. Taxonomy (NCBI): domain Eukaryota; kingdom Viridiplantae; phylum Streptophyta; class Magnoliopsida; order Sapindales; family Meliaceae; genus Trichilia; species Trichilia minutiflora. Next base: position 7,293 of record JAVXUL010062370.1, read on the forward strand.
TTTCCATTTGTATCAAGTAAATCCGAAATTTCTATCAAAAGATATGGATAAAATACTGAAGCATGGTCGGGCTCTACTAGAACAGCAATTGAGCTTGATTAATGGCTCAAGATTCACTTTAAAAGATCTTTTTGATGAAAAGTTATTACTTTTTTACGTTTAATGCATTAAAATAAAAATTAACTAAAATTACAAACAAAGTAAATTTTGCATCAAAGACTAGAAATATGCATAAATGGACAGAGTTAATCATACTTTGAAGTGTAAAAAGATGAATTAAAACCTTAGCACATGTACACTTTTATGTATTCATCACAACAGATCAAGACCACCCAAGTGACGAGAATGTGAATGGTTTGACATCACATTTTATCTCGTTATCAATGTTATCATATAGTTTTAATCTCTTTATCCTTAATATCTTAATTGAACATGAGGCATGGATTATGTCATCCTCAAAAAATTCAATCTTCATATTTATTCTATATCCTAATTATAATTATTTGATTAAATGAATCAATATTATATATTGATGCATTTAAGTATTGCTATGTATTTTAATAATCATACTCAATCAAAGGGGCCCCAAAGATATGACTTCCATTATATAGAAGGGACAAATTCTATCTTGATCAAACATATCCATTTACACGATTCATGATATATCCAACTATTTTCTTTATAGTCTATCCTATTACAAATGACATTTAAAAATATCAAAATATATCATTCATTATACTAAGAACTATGATGATCTCAAGTCAAAGGAACACATACATCATTGTCACTATAAGAATCGCTTATGACACTTATATAAGAATCTATGTAGTATTCTCATGGAGGTTTAGTCTAGTACATTAGTTCGCTAACTTATACCCATGTATTAAATTTATATCTCATATCATGATACATCTCATATCATCATCAGTCACTACACAGTCTTAATGTATTTATTATTGTCTTATCTACAATAATACTTGACTAGAGACGTTTTAAGTATAGTATTCAACTAATTGAATCCACCATTCTAAGGTATTATTACATTTATTAAGTATACATATATATAATAACGAAATATATATATTAATTAATAATGTCATATGATAAGTACATAAAAGTGTACATACCCTAAGGTTTAAATTCATTATTTTACACTTTAAAGTATAATTAACTCTCTCTATTTTTGCATATTTCTAGTGTTTGATGTAAAATTTACTTTGTTTGTAATTTTAATTAATTTTTATTTTAATGCAGTGAACATAAAAAGGCTATAACATTTCATCGAAGAAAGCTATTAAGGTGAATCTTCATCCATTAGAAATCTAACTTATTGGGCTAAAACTTTTATGTTTGGTCTAACCATCAATTCGGGCTCTAAGTTATATTTTTGAAGCCATTAATCAAGCCCGTTGCTATTCCAGTCCAACCTAACCATGCTTTATTATTTTATCCATATCTTTTGATAGAAATTTTTATATTGACCTAAGACAAGTGGCATCTAAAAGAGGAGTCAAATATCTACAACTTTTATGTTTACCACGAGAGTTGAATCATTAATCTTTTAGGTCATCCATTACATTTTTGTGGCAGAGAGAATATTTCAACTTCATTTGTCAGTTTTCAACTTAATTGTCAAATATTATAGCTACCTACTTTGACATTTAGCTCTCATGTTTGCCTATAAATAAGAGGTCTATTTTATATTCTAGGAATGTAATAAATGTAATAGATGTAATAGAATTAGTTTGTAATAAAATTTCATTCTCTCATCTCCATATCTTTCTAAAGTTCTAACTAATACTAGGAGGTTGATACTAAGGATGTATGGTATATTTTTTATATCTCATCTTTGATTTTAATATCAAAGTTCTTATGATTAATTATATATTCATGTTTTTAAAATGTTTTTAATCATTTAAACTCTTTATTCTTTATGTAGACATTTGGCACATTGAATTCTTGAAAAAACTTTATTTGATTCTTTGTGGACATATGGCACAAAAAATACTTTAAACATTAAATGTATTAAATATTTTTCTAACATGTTTTTATCAATTAATTTAAAGATGTGGTTTTAATCAAATATTGATTTTTTGAAGAAAATATATTTTTCGTGGATCAAATGATTTTTATCTTTCGATTGGAATGACTTTTTAGTTAATCTTAATTAAGTTAACATAAGGGATCTAGTTTACTTTCATCATCCTAAAATATCAATTTTCAAAGCCTTAGTGTTTTAATTTATTTTAATCTTTATTTGATAATTCCTCTTTTAAAATCAATCCATCATTCTACTTTTACTATTGGACTTTTGTTATTAGACCTTAGCTTAAATATAATCCAATTAGACTCTTGGCAAAAACACTCCTTGTGGATACGACACTTAGACTCCCTAGACTATATTATAACAAGACTAGCTATACTTGAGTACAATAATCTAATTGAGATCAAGTTTTTGATGCCGTTGCCAGGAAGTATAATTAATTAAGATAAAATTGACCTTATGGAAGGTTAAGCCTCCTACAACTTTTATTTTTACTTATTTACTTTTCTGGCATTTTACTTTATTGTAATTTATTTACTTATTATTTTCTTGTAATTTAATTCTTATTATTTTTATTTATATTAAGGGGAAGGTTTTGCCATCTCTTTTTGATAATCTTTTCTTGTTTATATTTTTATTAAGGGGAAGGCTTTGCTAACTCTTTTATATTATTGTCTTGTTTATATTTTTGTTAAGGGAAAAGTTTTGCCACCTCTTTTATATTATTATGCAAACATTTTCTTTTGCTAATCTATAATTATTGTGTGTTTTATCTTGTTTTATTTTGTTTATGCTCAATTGGTATCGTGATCCACATTCAGGATATTTGGTGAAAG
>JAVXUL010062381.1:0-10172 GCA_035590515.1 Trichilia minutiflora
GCAAATCTTTATACTCTTTGTTACCAATTCCTTGCTGTTTTGGGGGTGAAGGGTTCTTTTAAATTGATTGAATTTAGTTTTGGGAACAATCTTTGAAACGGAGGTGATCTAGATATTGATTCTAGGTTATTACCGTATCAATTGAATACCACCCATCCTATCTCATATTGCATGGTCAATCTTTACCCTTAGGCTATTAGATCTCATCCACTCTACTTTGACCTGTATGATCAATCCTTACTCACATGAAAACTAAAACAACAGCTCATAAGGTCATAAAATTCAATCTCAATGGCTCATAAGGCCAATCCATAAAACTACGGCACATAAGGTCAAAATAATCATCAATGGCTCACAAGGTCCAAATGTATAGTTACATATATATGATGGGTGGTAATGTATCACATACTCTTCATTTAATTAATATTATTCTTGGATAATTACTAAATTAATTAAATAGAAAATAAAAAAATATAAATATTTTTATTTTATTTTATTTTTAACAAGGAAAATAAGATTTTTCATCTTTTTCTCACCAAAATTTTCGTCTATGGAGAAACCAAAAAAAGGATGGTGCAAAGTGAAGAGGATTCATAACTTTAAGTCTTATCTTCATCAAATTTAAAAGATTACAACTTGTCTTACAAAAGCCTTAAAGTAATTCCATGAAATTCTCTTTGTTTTACAAGCTTTTAGCCTAGGGTTTTTAAATGAAAAACTTACAATTCATGCATGATTTAGGTCATAGAACCTTCATAATATGTATATAATTGCATAAAAGATTTATAATAATGCTTATAAATTTAAAGGACAGGGTTTACAAAGAACCTATAAGACTTCTCTCATACCTATTTACTAAGTAAAACATTTAAAACACTCTTAAATATTCATTTCAAATAGTCCAACTCTAACAAATTACAATCCCATTCGGAATTACTCTATTATATTCAAAACCATTTTAAAACTCAATATCATCATCATAATATCAATTTTTCTATCCGAGATATTTAAAACAATATTAACAAGAAAGTACACATTCAAATGATAGAAATAATAAAACACATAATTTCATAAATTCTTTTATAATTCTCAAAATACATAAATATACAAATGTGTATATAATTCTTAGCGGTCTCAATGTTGTAAAGATGTAAGTCGAGTATAAAAATATACCTGATCCTCTTAAACCAGATACTGAAACTCATCTGAAATTGAAATATGAGGAGATGAGTACACTAATGTATACTATATGAGTGAAAAAATAAGAAAATATATATATATATATATATATATAATAATAATAATAATAATAATAATAATAATAATAATAATATTATTATTATTATTATCATTATTATTATTATTATTATTATTATTATTATTATTATATATATATATACAAAATTATATTTTGAAAACATATTTTAAAAAAAAAAGGTTTTTAAAGAATAATGTATGATAATATAAAATATTCTAATGCATTTAAATTATGATATGTTTTATTCGAAAATTATTGAACTAGTCTCTTTTCTTAGTAATTACTCTGATTAAGAGTAACCTCAAGCTATTAGTGGATTTTTTTTACGTAAATAAAATCGATTAGAATGTGTTATAAAATATTTAATATAATACATAAACAAAAATATAATTATTTTTTAAAAAGTTTGTCCCATCATTGATGTTAACCTCGACTAGCCATGTGATGATATCCGTAACTGTTCTTAATATATTATAAATATAATTTCTAGATGGGCAATTCCCTGTCTCACGTGACGTTGATCACTTAGGCTCTCTCTTAGATTACCTTAGATATATTAGACTTTAATATACTATCTTCTACTTGTTTATTATACCTTTTTTTTTAACCCGGAACTCTCCATACTCAGTCATCACTACGACGTCCAGTCATTTGTGATATTAATTTAATGTTATTAGTCTTTATCTAATGTTAATCTTTATCTTAATATTTAATTTTTATCCAAAACTATTTAATATTAATCTTTATTTTATTCTTAAATTATTTAAACGTAATTAATTTGTATAATAATGTAATTTAATTTAATTTTTAAATTATTTAAAATTATTCCTTTTGAGTAAGGCTGACTTGAAACTTATTTAAATTATTTAAACATCATTAATTTATGTAATAATGTAATTTAACTTAATTTTATTTAAATTTTAATTATTTTTAAATAATTTAAATTATTTTAAATTATTAGTTTCGAGTGAGGCTTATGCCTTCCTCATAACTTATAATATTAAAATAAATTTAATATTAATTAAATCTATTAGTTTTTAACTAATATTAATCTTTATCTTATTTTTTAATTTTAAATTATTTAAACATAACTAATTTGTATAATAATGTAATTTAACTTTAATTTTTAATTAATTTTAAATTATTTTTTTGATAATTGTTATGCTTTACCGGCAATTACTTGAAACCAATAATTTAAATTATTTTAAATTATTGGTTTCAAGTAATTTTGAGTAAGGCATAATACTTAGAGCATCTTCAATTTATCTGTGAATTATTTTTTTAAAAATATCACATATATAAAATATGTATTGTAAGTATAATTGGACTCGTATTTAATTTTATCCACTATTAAGTTGGCATAATAAAAAATACAATTCATATAACTAACCCCATCCTTTGTTTTTAGAAGGTTTTATTAATAATTATAGATTATTGACTCAATAATTTATTTATTTTATCTGATTAAAAGAGAACAAAAATTAATTTTATAATTTTATAAAATAATAAATAATAATTTATATCCATATGAAATAATAATTTATAAAAATAATATTTATTAATACTATATACGATATAAATCTCTTCACATTAATAACGTGATATATTTTTATGAAAATAATTTATTAATATATTAAAGATATTCTTGTGTTTTATTTGAAATCATGATTTCATCGGAATAGAAGACGAATAATTTTGTCATTGGTTAATTTCATAATATGTTTTTTAACATGGTCAATTTGAAAAAAAAAAAAAACATTTTTAAATATAAATATTTTTATAAATTTCCCAAATTAAAACAAAACTATTTTGATAGAATTGATAACGTCAACAAGATGAATCATACGGACGTGCTTTTTTTTTATGTTAATTTGTTTTTTTTCCTTTGAAAGTCGAATGATGTATGTCGACTCAATAAGCTTTTTCTAAGCAGATCAACATTATTATGTCAACAAGAATTTGGCTTTACTCTTCATTGCGCTTGCTTATGTATTCTTAATAGTAACAACACACTTCATTGTTTTTCACATGTTCAAGAATATAAATTTTTTCTTTTTTTAAAGAAGTGTGATAGAATGAATTAGAATATATTGGATAAATTTTTTTGTATTAATTTTATATTTGAATTTTAAAAAAATATTTTTTTATAAAAATTTAAATAATTAAAAAAATTTAATCAATATTTATATCATAAGATTGGATGATCTTTAAATATATTGACGATTGTATGTTACGGTGATTCATATTTAATTAAATATTATAATTTAAATATAATAAAAATAAATATTTTTTATTATATATATAAAAAAATTATAATCTAGCAAAATTGTATAAACAATATTCTCATAAGTACCGAAAATTTAAAAAATGACACAGCTGAACTTGACTTCCAGCATTCCACCACAGATATCATCTCCTCTGACAACTAGTTTTCATGAAAAATAATGGAATGGTCATCTCAATCTCAATCTCAACGTCAATCATTAAACTTCATACTGGATTCGATTCAGAGTCCATATGCAATTAGGATGGATATTGAAATAAGTAATTTTAAGCATTTGTTGATGGCATGTTAGGGTATTTTAAAAATATATAATTTATCCTTTAATTTATAAAAAAATATTTCATCATTTGAGATATAAATTAAGATAATTAATTAAGATCTATGGTAATTGGTTTGGTTTTATTCCCTTAAAAATTGCTTAAAATTTATAAATTAAAGTCATATAACACCAAAATTAATTTTGTTATAAATTAATATTCAAATGTTTTATTTTATTGGTATTTATTTAGTAAATGACCTTTTAATAAAAAAAATAAATTTTTGACTGTTATTTTTACTCAATATTTAGATGTTTTATCACATACAAACTTCTATCAATAATTTTTTTGACTAAAAATTCCAAATAAAAATATATAAATTACTTTTTTTCTTAAATTCTTTTTATTGTATATTTCTTTATTCAATAATTTCAAAAATATTATATAAATTTAAATTATTGAAGCTGTATATTAAAAAAAAAGAATTACTATGGTATAAACTAATTTATTAAATTGGTATAAATAATTATTTTAATTAACATTATAGTTTAGGAAAAAAATTTTAAAAAAAATTGTCGCTTCACCAATAACAGATTTTTCTTTTCTTTCCAAAAGAACAATAATGCTCAAATGTGTGCAGGCCCAAAATCTTAAAAACGGCAACTTCCAATCTTTGGGCTTTCACATTTTGTTCTCAGTACTTTCAGTTCAGCCCTATTCTTAGTTGAGCCCATTTTTATCTCTTTTTCTGGGATGAAATGAAATAATTTCCTAGATGATGGCAACCCCACAGAATTACACCCTAATTTCGAAAAACCTTCCATTGTAAAACTTAAAAATTATAATTTTTTTAAAATTAAATCATATAATATCAAAAGAATTCTTATTATAAATTTTATTTTTTACTTATTTTTTCTTCTCATTTATTCAATATACTATTCCTTAACAAAAGCTAAAATATTTGTAATAATTTATACATATTTTTAATATTTCATTTAGTACAAATATCTATCAATAATTTTTTATTAAAAAATTAACATAAAATTTAAATTTTCTTTCACAAATTCTTTTTATTGTACATGTTATTTTAAAATTCTATATAAATTTAGAAATATATATATTTTTTGATTTATAGTTATATTTTAGAAAAAGATTTATGTGGTATAAAATAATTTTAAATTAATATTTCTTTCTCTCTTTTAATCATTTGACTCTGGGAAAAATTTTTAATTACAAAATTTTTTTAAACAAATAAGATTTTATCCGGCAAATAATGGATGGAAATATCATCATCCCATATTTTATTATCAAATCAATGACAGCTGCTTTGTAGTTTATTTTATAGTATTTTGGTTCAAATAACCATAAACATTTTTTTTAAAATTAAATACAGAATTCATTCGATATAAAATAAATGCCTCATATTTAATTCATACTTTTCTTTTTTTGATTGATTTGATATCAAATCAATGACAACTGATTTGTGGTTTATTTTATAATATTTTGGTTCAAATAACCAAAAATATTTTTCAAATTAGAAAACAGAACTCGTTCTATTTAAAATAAATACCTTATGTATACATTAATGGTGGAAATGTGGTTTTATAGGGAAAAGTTTAGGTAAAAAAAAAAAAAGAACTCATTAGTACCTGTGAAAATTAAAATTAAAATTTAGGTTACTGTCAATTGATGAGGTTATATTCTAGATTTAAATTACCATTAGTCTAAGATGTTATGTGTTTACAAATGCAATGCACATGTGTTATAATTTAACATTTTGAATTGTTGACACTTAAAATGTGCATTCCGATCACCATTATTTTCTCCTGTCACCGAATTTGTAGAACAACAGGAATGAGTCAAGAAAACTCAAGAAACTCCATTCTTAAAATAAACCAAAGAACAAGCTTGGCAAATATTTACCGATGATAACATATGAATAACAAAATACTATTCAAATACTAAGGTTATTTATATAGGCTCATTGGCCATCAAAATAGAAACTAACAATAGCTAATAAAATATAAGCACTTAGCTATCTCAACTCGAACTAACTTAATGTTAACTTTCACATGTCACAAAAAAAACTGATTCAAAGATATGACTTATTTAAGTGATGAGCTAGTGTTGACTTAACAATACTCCCGCTCAACACCAGAACATGTTACTTCGAATTTATAGCTAATGATGAGCGCTCTCCCTCAATAGTAATTTCTTCATGAACCACATTCAACATAGAACAGAATTTCTCTAACTTGGTAACATTCAAGCTTTTAGTAAACAAATCAGCTACTTGTTTTTCTATATTCATATGTTTCAAGATGATATCTCTTTGCAAAACCTTCTCCCTAACAAAATGGTAATAAACCTATATAGGTTTTTGTAGGTCTAGATGGCACAATCCAATAGGGAGGTAAATTGGATTTTAAAAACTTTTATGAATAAATTTTAAACTTTTGTGGAAATAAAAGAAATTAATGTATGTGCTCTGAGAACTAAATGTTAAAACTAGGAGAGAGAGAGGAGATAATGCACACAAGAGTTTTATAATAGTTCAACTATGAGTTTACGTCTACTCTTCTCGGTTGAGACACTTACACCGAGGGTTACTAAGTTTTATTTCTACGGGTCAAGAGAAACCCAGTTACAACACCTTCTTATAATAGGTGAAGGGCAACCACAAATACAACTTTCTTTAATACGGGTGAAGTTAAATCCAATACAATTCATTCTTGTTACGGGTGAAGAGAAACCCAAACACAATATCTGAAAAATTAGAAATTAACAAAATAAGACTCTCAATAGAGTATATTTTTCAATAAGCTTAACTTTCTCTCTCTAAAATAAAATCAAATGAGAAGATAGAGAGAAGAAAAATTAAAAGTTGCAGAGGAATGTTTTCAGTTTTCTTAATGCTCTGAGTATTGCTTTCCAACCATCTTTGAATATGCAAACAGGGTTACATTTATGTTTGAAATGAATTTCTCCAACGGCTCTATTATCTTCTTATTAATAACGGCATTTAATGCTTCTGAACTAGCCGTTACAGTGTGCTGACAGAGGATGTATCAATACCTTAAGCTCAATGTATAGATACTTGGTTGATATTTTTCTGAATTTCTTTCATGTATCAATACCTTCTTGTTTATGTATCGATACTTTGCTACGTTGAAGAATTTATCTCCGTCTTCATATTGATATTTGTCTTCAAAGTATCGATACCTAATTTTTCTTGACAGTCCATGTATCGATACTTAGATTTTCATGTATCGTTACTCTAGCTGATTTTGCACTTCCTTGAGCTTCTTCAAAGATGGGTATTGATACGTTGCATTTCTTCCCATATGTATTGATACTTAGCTGGAACATATTACTATGTGAGCAATGCCATGCAAGTGTTTTGTCCTTATATCAATATTTTATATTCATGTATCGATACTTGCTTGCTTGTGTATTGATATTTAGGTTAATTTTCTGTAAAAACGAACATTTCTCTGCACAAGGACTATAAGTGTAATATGCCCATTTTGAACTAATTAAACACCCCCAAATTTACATATTTAATTAAGAAATTACAATTAATTTATTTTTATAATTTTGTCATTCAATTATCAATTTTCAATTTTGTTTAATAGCATTATCAAAAATATAAAATATTCTAAAATCTCTTCCTTTTTTATGATGACAAAACAAAATGGAAACAAATTTGATATCTCCCACTTAATCTAAGTTGTTATTTTATACATGCTTTATATGCCAAGTACTCTCCCCTTTTTTGTCATCAAGCAAATAACGAAAGGAAAAAAATCAGCAAAAATATAATGAACAAAAAGTCAGGTATAGGAGTAAGGAAAAGAAGCAAACATGAGAAATAACAGCACATCACAAAAATAGAACATCACAAATGAACAATAATAGTACAAAAATATAACAACCATCCAAAGAGTAAAAAAGAAACATCTATAACAAGGTAAAAAAAATATGAATAAATCAAGGACTAAGACGGCCCCCATATCGATGAAGGATATTAGTAAGCTCAAGATCCATTTCCTCGTCAGAGGAGGAGTCGACTGGGGCAGGGTGAGATGAGGATCCAGTCTCATAAAGAGGACGAGAGCTAGGAGGAGGAGGGCGATAACCAGTAGGCGATGGCTATGGATGAAAATGATGAAAGTGAGCCGGTGGCTGATGGTCAGATGGTGGAGATCGAGGTCCCGTAAAAAGTCCTGTAGAAGGTCCTATAGAAGGTCTTGGTTAACCAATCCGTGCCTCAATGTTATCCAACTTTATAAACAAATTTGTATGGTTGACGATCATCTCCTATCGCTGCTTATCCATCATCTTCCCGAGAGTATGCATCAGTTGAAAAGCCTCGTTTATACGTATATCTATCTTGTGAACTGTCTTCATCACTATAGACTAAAGGGAGAAAAAACTATCAAGAAGCTACTCTATTCGAGGGTTAGAATAGGGAGAGCCAATGGAACAGAAATGTTGGGAGTCGAAAAAGGAGGAGTATGATGCTCCTGTGGTGCTGTCTCTGTGACAGGTAGTAGAACAGCTATTGTGGCTAACGATGGGGCTGTCATGGAACTTTCTGAAGGCTCAGTCTATGCCACTGATAGAGGAATAGGAGGTAAAGAAGGAACTGGTGGTGGTGTCTCAAAAATAGGAGGAGGAACGGTTGAGGGTCCTGTTGTATCCTCTAGAAGTCGCTTCTGAGGAAGAAAATCGTACGTATCAGTCTACCAACCAGAATCCATCACCCAAGAGCCATTTGCCTGTTGCATGTATCCCATCCAATAAATAGTAGTGGCATTGAGATAGGTGCTGGCTAGCTGGCTGAGTCTGACTATCCACATCACGTAGTAATTCCCTAGGCTGCTATTGAATAATCTGGATAATAGCATACCTGTATCGCAATATGGTGGCACATGTGATGGTGGTCTTAATCATCTCAGTGATCATCCAATGGGCGAGGTTAGGAGCCCATCGCTTAATGATGCAATGCATCCATCATACGTCTTCAAATATCATCTCGAAAAATCTGGCAGCCCGTGCATTCAGGTTGTATACGACAATAAGGTATAAAATTCTCTCATGTAAACCCAAATGTGTCAATTATAAATCAACCTCAGTCATGTTCGGGTTCTGAAAAATCACATAACAGCCATCCAATACATTATACGTCCAAGAAAAGTAATGCTCTCCACCCAGTCTCAAGCCTAGATAGTCTAATACTAACAATTCATTTACCACTATCTCTTACCCTCGAATCCAAGTTCGAAAACTATTGTACGTTTGAGTTTCAGAAGTTGGGTCCCTATTATCTAAGTTTGAATAAAATAAAAAATGAGTTCTTCATAGTATTCTCCCCTAAGGTGTAAGTACGTCATCCATCCAAAGTCTACAAAATGAGATAGGTAAATAAAATTAATGACTTGAAGAAAATCAAAGTCCAAAACTCTACTAAAAAAATACGACAATGGATGAAACGGGAAGTGAATCGTTCTTGCTGTTCAAGTGAGATAAACTCCCATGGGTTCGGTTCATGAGGTGGAGCAATTTTTTGCCCCTCATCTTGTTCTTTGCGTGACCTTTTTCGGCATCGAGGATTCATTGAAATCTTCATTCTTGGAGCCATTTTGATTTTGGAGGAAAGGTTTTGAGTGATTTTATTAAGGGATAAGCTTTGAGAGATGTTTACAGTAGAGAGAGAGTGATGAACGTTGAAGACAGTCACCTTTTAAATAGAAAATTGTTCAAGTATCAATACGTGGTGCACGAAATATTGATACTTTATGAGGAGTGTATCGATTTATAAAGAGAAAAGTTTGATATACATCGATATTAGGGAGAAAAAGTAATAAAGATAAAGTTGACAAATTCAAAAAGTTTTGAAAAATGAAAGGACAAGGACACGTGTCTGGTATTGAGAGAAAGGGTAATTAATGCCGCGGTTCACGAACAGATTTAGGCCTCCAGGGAGATGACACATGACAAAACTGTCTTCTCACTATCTCTATGCATTTAATGCCCATTACTTCACGTATTTAATGCTCACTTACTCTTGGTGATTATCCAAAAATCTGACCATGTATCGATACATGAATGACAATGTATCGATACTCTGATACGTAAGGTGTGAGTGTTTGTCTAGGTATCGATACTTGGAAGTAAATGTATCGATATTTGAGATATTTGTACAGTCTATATCGATAGGTTACTTGAAGAGTATCGATACTTGAGATTTAAGTAAAAGATATTGATACTTCCAATAAATAGGTATCGATACTCGAAGGGGTTTTCAACTAAAATCGACATATATCAAGCAAGTATCGATATATCTTTTAACCCAGCCTATATAAGTATA
>JAVXUL010062392.1:0-10172 GCA_035590515.1 Trichilia minutiflora
TATTTTTCTTCTTCCCTCAGAGTTTGCAATTGGGGTGTGCCTGTCCGAGTTCAACTTGCTGTCCTGGAACATGCGATCATGTATACCTCTTCGATAATGACTATGAAGACGCAAAAGACTTTGACGGGAAACCTGTGCATGGAAGGTTCCCATATGATCAGAGAGGAAGGCTTATTCTTGAGGTAGTGCATTTTATTCTACTCTCAGCCATTACTATCTATACTCTAGGTTTGACACCATCCTTGATGCTGAGCTTATATTTTTTTTTTGCATTCAAAAAATGTATGTGCCCTTTTTTGCTGGAAACCTAGTTTTTTCTTTATTCTTGCAAAATGTTTGTCAATTTGTTATAAGATTCAATTTAGCAGCAAAACAGGCCTGTCTGTCTGCCTGTTATAAGATGCAATAATTATATCCCTGTTTGTCCCTTTAGCAGAAAGTAAGCATTGACATGATTTGAAGTCAGAAGTATCCAACACAATAGCATTACTATCAAGAACATTTAATGGAAAAATCATAATGCTAGATTGTTGGTCAATAAGATGACCAAGTTATTTGTTTTGTTCCACCCCATGCACAAAAAAAAAAAGAAGGAAAGAAAAAAGAGGATCACCAAGTTATTTCCTTATTAATCTTTCGTTTCAAGTTGCCTCCCTGAACACAAAATGTTTGTGTAAATGAAGATGGGGAAGTTTGTGAAAAATGTGCACTTATACTCTTCTGTTACAAAATGTGCACTTACACTTTTCTGGTGTGGCAAAATGTGCAGGAGGGTTATCTTGTTTATGAGTGCAATCACAGGTGCAGCTGCAATAGAGCTTGTCCGAATAGGGTTTTGCAGAATGGAGTACAAGTGCAATTAGAAGTCTTTAAGACTGAAAACAAGGTAATGCTTTCAATTTCCATTGTTTTCGTCAGCTTTATTTGTTAACTCACATGTGTGTTAATTTATAGGGTTGGGGAGTTAGAGCAGCTCAAGCAGTTCTGCGAGGCACATTTGTATGTGAGTACATTGGAGAGGTTTTAGATGAGCAGGAGGCAAAAAAAAGACGCAGCAGGTTTACTTATATGACTAAACTATTCATATTTACCATATGTTAGTCTTAGTATTATATGATGAGTGGTTATATTGGTTGCTCAGATATGGCAGAGATGGTTGCAGTTATATGTTTAACATTGATGATCATATCAATGATATGGGAAGATTGATTGAAGGACATTTCCAATATGTCATTGATGCCACTAAGTATGGAAATGTTTCTCGATTCATCAATCATAGGTGAGGGAATAATTGATCGGTTTTCTGTTACCTCTTCCTAAAATATGCTTTTTGGCACTTCGGTTTAGGTTTTTATTGAATCTTAACTTGGTACCAAAACTTGACTGTGAGGATAGAATGTGTTTTAAAATGTTTGGGGTTTATCATGTAGAGTAAGCATAAATTGATGTCCCTGGTTTAAATGGATATATTATGAACATGTGAAAATGATTGAAGATCATGTAGTGCCCATTTGGTATGGCTTCTCAACTGGTCAAAAATACCTTTTTTAATGTCAAAATCTCTTGTCAAATTTTTGTGTTTCTTGGTTGTCGCGAGAGAAAGACTTGCGGAGAATTAAAGAATTATTTTATTTTTACTAAAAGGAGGCCAAATTTATAGGCTTTTGAGAGCAGATATTTTTAGCTTTCCTAAAAGATTGAGTAGTCTATAATATCCTTATTTTGTTTTAAGAATTTTACTTCTTTTCTCTCCTGACATAACTTTAAAAAACTTGTCATTAAAGTAATCACAAAATTTTTATTGGAAGATGTATTTGATAACCAAATGAATATGGGGCCAGAAATTGCAGAGGAGCAGGAACGTCAATAGTTTTTTTGTTAAAAGCTTTACTAGTCAATGCCTATTTTGGGAGGCTCTGCTTGAAAGTTATACGAAACAGACTCTTGGTTTGCTTGTGATTATTATATAAAACAATTGCTTAGTGCAGTTGGTATTTTTCTGTACAATAATTTATAAAGATATTTGTTTTATTCTTTTGGAAGCAAGTATATACTGAGAAGTGGTGAAGGAGTTGTCATATTTTATTTTTTTTAAAATCCCTACATTTTGGGTGCAAAGAGAAACTTGTGTATTTTTTTATGAACTCATGATGATCCTATGGACAATTTCAGTTATTTCTAGCAGCCATCACTTCTGCTGTCCCCTTTAGTAATTTTAATTGAAGCCATGTAAAACTATTGTAGTTGGCTAGTTGGATTCTGTTATGTCTGTGTGGAATTATGCATGATTTCAAATGAGCGCTGAGATTATTTACTGTAGTTGTGCCATATACTTCTGAAATTGTTAGCAATAGTTAAAATGTGTAAAATCAACATTTGATTGAATTTTTTAAAGAGGCAGGGGCCTTAGCATTATTTAGCAGCTCTTCTGCAAGTGCTTTTCTTTATTCTGCAACTTAAAGCATGGGAATTCAAGGGACGGTGTGACAGTAGACAAAATGAATAATGAAAAGGATTTTGTGACTAAGTGGTCATATTAAAACCTTGCTGTCTGAATTGATGCTGTTGTTTGCTCTGCTTGCGGTGTGGATGGTGAGCCCTTGTTGATTTGTTGATTTTTGTTGGTAGCTGCTTGCCAAATCTTGTGAATCATCAAGTTCTTGTGGAAAGTATGGATTATCAGCGTGCTCATATTGGTCTCTATGCAAGTCGAGATGTAAGCTTTCTACTTCTATGATAGTAGTTTGTCACATGTAATAGAAATTAATGGTTCAAAGTATTTGATTTGTACAAAATTCTGTTATTCCATGTTCTAAGCAGATAGCTGCCGGTGAAGAACTGACTTACTACTATCACTACGAACTACTGCCTGGAGAAGGGCATCCATGCCATTGTGGATCTTCCAAGTGCAGGGGACGACTTTATTAAATCTTTAATTGACTCGAACACGATTCTAGTCTTTGGCATTCATAAGTCTTGCTCTGAGGTTGCCAAAGGATAAGCGGATATGGAGCTCGAAGCTGTGTAACATCTGTGATGAATTGATCAAATTGGCCAGATCTTGCCTTATTGCCATAATAATCGCTTACGGTTTTAGTTTTGAGGAGGTCACCTTGCATGAAGGAAATGGACAAAATATCCAGCAATGTTAGTTGCCTGATTGTGAGTTTTTTTCCCTTCGTCTATATTATTCTCAAGTTCAATTGTAAATGCATTTGAAGAAATGAGATGCTGCTGGCTCTGATGATGACGCTTTCAATTGCAAAGTCATGGAACCTGCTTCCAATTTTCTCTCGAACTGCTCTTTCTGTCAAATCTAATGAACATAACCCAGCCGTTCCACTTACAAAATCTTCTATAAGCAGGCATGTTCCAAGCCAACGTGCTACTTTGGCATTATACCCGCTTATCGCTTTGGATGAGATTGTCCTATTCCCAAGATTAACAACGCAAGCACATGCATAGAAAGGAAACAAAAAGTACCGATCTTTATCAATCATCAACGAGAAATCAGGAGAGAAAGTTAAGTGTAAACACGGTTGAATTACTGAAATAATTGAAACACCAAAGAAACGATGGTGGAATTTAGAGTACCTGGAACATTTAACTGGATAAAAGCAGAGTAAGCAAACATGCATTAGTATAAAGCGTATCCTAAATAGCTTCGATGGCGTTGTCATGCTCTTTCAGTGTCAATGCTTCAAAGCAAGCAGGTCAGATGGGATGTGTAGCAGATGGTTAATACTATAGTCACGTTTTCTAGTGCAATCCAGTAGAAGAACGTAATGTGCATGAGCTAACGACAACTAAGACCCGAAGAAATTGACTAATTGAGTCATGATAAATGGGCCAGCTCCATCTCACGAAAGGCCAGGCCGACAGGTACAGAATAGCTCATTTATCTCAGGAAAAAAAAACAGGCCATGTGTTGTATTCGTCAGTATATTATGTGTTGTATCTGAGAAAGAAAAAAAAGAGCATTATCTTCATGAACTCAAATTCTACAGTCCTTGGTAATAAAGTATGTTAAGTAACTAATTAGTACCAATGAATAGCTGTTCTATCATATAATAAGAAAATTAGACACGAAATTTAGACCGTAGGTGTAGTTTTAATCCCTTGTTTCGCTTGCTCAGCTCATTGCTTATGATGATGGATGGCTGTATTTGTGGAGGAAAATAAGATAAGAGGCTCTGATTCAGAGCAAGACAATGAGGTGATGGATAGACAGGATTTGAAAGACAACATTTGAAATCAAAATGAAAAGCCATAGAAATTAGTTCTCTGTGTGGTCTTCCACTAAAGGCAGAGGCAGATACGGCATAATACAAGCCACATGCACGGTTGGAAACCGTACTGCGTTTTCATGTGAGTCAAAACATGGTAAAGCTTCCTGTTCTTGTTACATATAATTGAGCGTTTCAGAAACAGAAAACACGAGAAGAACCCTCTGTTGTCATCATCAATTCAATTCAGAAAGGTGTTATTTACTTTAAATACTGTAATCTTATTAGCATATAGAAAAGCTTAATACCCAGATCATGTGCTCTGATGATCTTTCAATGGGATGAATGAGGCAGTGAAGTTTTTAAATGGTATACAATACATAAAATTGAAAGTCAATATGTGAATCTGTAAGATGGTAGACAAGGCAAATTAGCTCACTAAATTCATTATAATAATTGTGGAATGAAATAATTAGTTATCAAAATATAAATAAATGGTTGATTGAAACAAAATGATATTCTTAAATCTTTAGTTTTTGCTGCATGCTTCCTTGCAGAAGTCGTATGGTTAAATTTTGTATTGTTTAATACCTGTAGAATCTATGAATATAGTAGGGTATGGTTGGATAACACATGGAAGAGTAATCAGGACAATTAATATTTGCATTAATGATAATAATGGTCTCATGAATAGGAAGGAGTCTGAGTAGTGAATAGTAGATATTGATGATATGATCATGAATGAGAATGAATGATCATGATCATGATCATGATCCTGCTTTCATTGTTTTTCTGTTTTATTGTTGTGACGATTGCAAATTCAATTCTTTGAATGAATGATGATGAAAACGTGTTCTTTTTTTTTTTTACAGCTTTTTTAGTCTATTTCTTGTAACCTCTATTATTACACACTCACACTCAGTTTCACTTTCATAGTCAATAAGATTTTCAAATACTATTTATTCTTACCACTCATCTCGTGTCAAATTTTCTTACACGCTCTTCGTCCATGTTTTCCCCACTCTTCCTGTTAAGGAAATCGACAGCTAACATGAATCAAAAACAGAGAGAAACATCAAAAGATGTTTCTTTTTCTTTTTAAAAGTAAATACGTAATTAAAATGTGAGTGATAATTAATTTAATTGATAAAATTTTTACAATAATATTAAAAATATGAATTATTTTTATATAAATTGAGATGACTAAATTACATTAATTATTAATAATATTTTATATAATTTCTTTTTTATTTTAGTTTTTTAATAATAATTTTATTAAAAAATTAAATATAATTCACAATATATTGTGAAGGAGTTTAAATTATTATTATTTTTTTAATGTATTAAAAATGGGCAATTAAAATGAATCAGAAAATATGAAAACATATTTAATGTTTTTAATTAATAAATTATTATTTTGTGTTACTCTTTTTTTTTTAACCCGAAACTCTTTTCTGGTCAGATTTTTCATGTCTTTCAAGTGACACTAAGTCAGAACGGATCTAGCATCTCCTACCCTTCGAATATAGATTCGTGCTTAACTCGACTTACATAGAGAGAACAGTCAAACTTAAGATCGAATTCAAGACCTATAAACGAGGGTTACATTACCTTACTATCGCGATTGGCCTTTGGGGCCATTTTGTGTTTTTTTTTTTTATAACTGAGGTATCCAAACTAATTTACGTATATTTTGATTAATTTTCGAAGAAGATTAGTATAATATTTCATCGTCATGATCCTCATTTAAATCACAGATATATTCAAAAAATCGAATTAAGGATGGTGTTACTAGTTCCTATGAAATTGTTAAAATCACCTAATTGGCTGGAGGAATTTAAACAGTTAACATTATTGTTTGGAAACAGTTGGACCTACAAAACAAACAGTTAACTTGAGCTGGATTGACGAATCACCATTGATGGAGCATAGTCAAGAAGATGCTTGCTTGCAATAATTTAGGACAGATGGGTACTAAAATAGGGTATACATTGAAATATCTTGTTGATAACTTAATAATGTGGTGGTATAATGAATTAAATAGATTTTGCCGCATAACTACAATCCATGGCAAATCTTAAAGAGGTATTAAAAAAAATCCCTTTTTTTATAAATAAATAAATATTATTTTAGAGTTCAATAATTTATATTTTATTATAATTATATTACTAATATTTTCTAGTTTCGCAAGTAGTAGTTATATTCTTTATGAAAAATATTTATAAAGGTAATCATATACTTTGTTATTAAAAAAAATCTCAAATTTTAAAAAATTCAAATAAAATTTAGATGAGTATAATAATATTTATATTGATTCTGAGTTTAATTTTTAGATTTTTTATTATAAAGTATTAAGAGGATTAAATTAATAGTTTTATTTTATTTTTAGTATTATTATAGTATGATTTTTATATATACATCTTAATTTAAGATAATTATAAGATGAACTGAATAATCCCATTCTTAAAAAGTGTATCGATTTTATATATATATATTTGAAAGTTTTGATAAAAATTAGACGTAGGAATTTCTCGTTATTCAAGACACACGTAAAAAAGGCAAAAACCAAAAGAGAAAAAAAGGGGTTGTTGGCATTTTAATTTCAAAACCCCACGTTATTTTTCAAGCTAACCTAATTATTAGGATGAGTTGTTCAGGCATAATGATGCTACCTTGTACCATTGGTCCATTTTATTTAATCTCATTTATGAATTTGATCAAACTCAATTACATTTTTTTTTTTTTGCGTGTGTGCATGTGCACTGACACAAAATAATTTAATTCAAATCTAATATAAAAAAAATTGAATTCTCATTAATATTAATGAAATTAAAATTTTATTTTTAAATTAAATTAAATAATTGAGTAGCATTGATATCTGGTCGTCTTGAAAGAAGAATTGTTTTTTTTCTTTAGCATTGCATTTGCATATCATATGTGCATATCAGTCGCTGTTGATTGTTGACTCCTTGACCCTTTTTCTAATGTATGTATGGTAGCAAAAACAAATAAAGTATCATCCTTGTCTGGAAATCTGTTGGCAGTTTACAACATCCGTCACTTTCACAAGCAAAACTCCTATCAAATTATTATTGTTATTAGGAAATGGTTAATAAGTCTCATTTACCCATCCATAATCTTCCATCTTCAGAACCAAAGCAGGAATATTACCAGGACATTTTAGTCCGTGTGGTATATAAATTCCATCATAGGAGAACGATGCTGGCTTTACCTAAAAATTCCAACGACGGTCCACTCGAGCAAACAACACATCTTGGAAAGAATACAAACTGTTTATTGATCTATTAAAAGAATTTAATTAATATAAAGAAATGGTATAAAACCCTGTTTTGTTTAAAGCTAAATTTAAAATGATAAATGAGTTCATAAACGTTAATGTTTTCTCAAGAAAATATATAATTGTTTCATTTGTATTAAATATGTACCCAACTCTATACATCATTTGGTCAAGAGAGTAGGACTTAATTGATACAATTTAAAAACTTATGTTTCCGTTTGAGGAGAAATAGGTTTTTTTAGGTGTCCCAATGTTATTACTGCACGCATGTCAATTTAATAAAAGAAAAAACCTACGAGAAATTGACAAAATGACTATATCTTTATCTCTATTTTCAAAAGTTTGGTGGCATTATGATGATCTGCAAAGCGTTTTTTAAGTTGTCGTATTATGGAACATAATAATTATTATAAATTTATAATAACTTAAAAATAAATCTTATTAAAGTAGATTCATTATTCAAGATTTGTCAGTTAAAATTCAAAAATTAATTTTCTTAAATTTAATTAGTTCATTCAATTAAAACTAATGACACCTGCAAGGGTTGTTTGTAAGCAAGAAAACTATAAACTTTGAATGAGTCTTTGTATTCAAGATGAGAGGAATTGATTGGATGAAATAATAAAACAATTTCTTCTGTTTTTTTATCATCTTCTTCTTCTTAGTTTTCTTTGTTCTTCTCGGTGTTAATCATTTTATAACTGTGAGGATTTATCTTGCTGATTAATTCTTTTCTTCTGTTTCTAATACTTAGGAAAAGAGGTAGTGTTAAGATCATTACTGGTATTGTTTGCCTTTGCTGTGTTTCTGATATGAGGTTATAAAACTGAGAGAGCTGTTGTTGAGTTGCTGCTGCAACAATCAAACAATTTAATATTTAAAAAAATAAAAGAGTTTGACTTTTGAAAGCCCAAAATTTTGATTTCTTCTAGTAGAAACAAAACTTCTTTAATCGTTCAAGAACCATTCTCTAACAACAGACAAATATGATAAAAAATTTTAAAAGTATTTCTAACAATAAAATAATTTTTTGCAATATATCTGGGAATTAAAAACTAATGAAATACAAAATATCTGGTGTAAAGGAAAATACCACAACGAACACCATGTAAAGGAAAGGTCAAAATTTTTTTAAAAATTGTGTTAGAATAATAAGAATCACACACAGCAAATATTTTTTTAAGATTTATTGAATGAATTACTACATATTAATAGGAATTAAAAACTATATAAATTACTACAAAATAATAAATTAAAATTATTTTTTTATTTATCAATTTGCTCTTGCACTTTATTATCTTTGTTTTTTTCCATCTATTTCCTCGTTTGAGGTGCATCACACAATTCCGTAGTTATAATCTTATGAAGTTTTATTTATCAATTAATAATTTTGAAATTCAACTGATGATTTGTGGGTAATGTAAAGATATAAATTTTTATATATAAACTACTTTTATATAAATTGACTTGAAAAAATTATATTATTTTATAAAATTTATTTATTTATATTTTCAAAATGTTTGATGCTTATTTAATGTTTAAAATTTACAAGGCAACAAATTTTTAATATGAAATAATATTATTACTATAAAAATTAAATTAGATGATATATTAAGATTTTTTTATGTGTAAGCTTTTAATCTTATTTTATGTAAGCCTTTGGATTAAGTTTTATTCTTCCCTCTTTTTTTTTTTGTTTCTGTTTTAATATACGCTTCATCTCCTAGTAGCGCTTATTGAAAAAAAAAATCTCATTTATAACATTCAATTTAAGAAGTATTTTTCCAAAATAATTTTTGAATTTTTTTAATTAATAACAAATATATATTAAATAGTGTTTAATATCCATCGAATTGATAAGTATACTTTGGAGGCTTTGATGCATTGACTTATTGACTTCATGATCTTCACCCATTTGCGCTTACGTGGTTTCTATAAATTTGGCTCTCGGAGTGCTTGTGATCTACGTTATTATTTCCTTTTCTTTTGTTACATCGATTATTTAACGTTGCTATTTCCATGCTTATCGTATTTCTTGGTTCTAATGTCAACTACTTAGAAGTCAGCAAAGCTAATCTATTTCAAGACATCTTCCACTGTAATTATAATTTCACCAACTTCAAGAAAAGATAGAAAATCATTTTACTTGGAAGTCAACAAGGCCAGTTTACAAGACCAGCTACAGTTAAATTATTGGAAGAAAAGATTAAAGTTTTCACGGAAAAAGAAAAAATTATTAGAAGACGTGATATTAATTACCATGAAACTTTTAGGAAGCTTATAAGTTACGAAACACAAATTCCAATTTTCTCAATATCAAGTCGTAATTTTCACATCAAAATTAGTCATTAATTTAATCGTGATGTGCCTCAGCGCATGTTTTGACCTTTCCTTTACATGGGCTTTGCTAGTCTATTTCAAAGGTCTTGATCATGCATTGATTTTTTGACCCGTTTATAAGGATAATTTCGTTCCCTTTTGTGTGGCTTCTATAAACTTGCTCTTGTGTTATCATCTTTGTTTTCTTCTGTTTTTGTAATCTATTTTTTAAAACAATGCAATAAATTTTGATACCAGTTTACGTAATATGACCGACAATATTGTGAGTGAGTGTTTGTTCAATTAGTAAAAATTTTTAAAGTGATATG
>JAVXUL010062403.1:0-10171 GCA_035590515.1 Trichilia minutiflora
TTCTCGTACAAACAAATCAGGAACAGTAAAATGAATCTTTCTCCGATGTGTCGGTAAGCCGAGGTAGTTCAAAGTCGGTATTTTTTGATGTTATTTTCTTGCGCTTTCACAAATTTCTGAATTTTGAGTCTTTAAATTAAAATTCTAAGGTCACAAATCAATCTAACATGCCGAAAATCCTTGGGTACCAAATTTTGACTTAATCGGAGTTAGTTTAGGCCCTGAACTAGGCTTAAAAATTTTGGACGGTTTAACTAGATCAGAAATGGGTCAAACAAGATGGCTTGGTTAGACCAGACCAAGTGAACATGGTCAATAAAGGTTGAATCAAATCGGGTCGGTTTAGGATTGGACTAAGCCGAATCTGAGTAAAAGAAAATCGGGTTGGGATCAGATCAGATTGGACTTGGATCGGACCAAATCATCGATGATCGGATTGGCACATGTAGCACACACTCCCTATTCGTAGGGTTGTCAAACGGGCCGAGTCGGACTTAATTAGGCTAGGCCATTCCGGACTAAGCATTTAAACGGGTCAGACCGGATTGGCTCATTTAATAAATGGGTTGATATCCTCAACCCTAACCCAATTCATCGGGTTAGCGGACTAAACGAGCAAATTCGCTTATATTAATTAATTAATTAATTAAATAAAAAATAATTAATTATAATTTTAAAAAAAATAATAAAAAATAAAACACTATAAATATATAACAAAAAATATTTTTTTAAATTAAAATTTTATTATTATAAATATATAATAAATATTAAATTAATTTTTTTAAATATTTAATTAATATATATAATAAAAATCGGGCCGGTTCGTTTAACTCGCAAGTTAAAAATCCTTAATAGTTTTACTTCTGTGTGGTCCTCAAACGTCTTCAATCTTTGAGTGTATGCACGAATTTCAATTTTTTAAATTTTTAGACCATTTTCAACACTAATTTTTGGCAAAATGGGTATCCTTGAATTTGTCCCGAAGATTATATCATTTTTATACTAAGAAAAACTCAAAACGAACGTGAAATTTTATTGAACAATGAATGAGAGTTTTCTGCCCTTTCTTTCTCTTTCTCAAACAAAACTCTGATATCACTGTTAGACTTTAGGATCATTATCGTAAAACTAATGAGTATATACAAAGACGTCCAAATAACTAAAATAGAATATATTTGAGACAATAAACAAAACTTACTTTGTTTCTCTCTCTATACTTCATAAGAATTTCAATCACTTTTGTATGGTCTTTATAAGAATTTCAATTATTTTTCTATTGTCTAACCTACCAAAATAGTAATTTTCTAGACAGATGTATAGTTTTGTTTGGATACGATGCTTCATCAAACAACTATATCCATATGAGCCATTGCATCTTTTCGTTACGAACAATTACATCTTTTTGGCTTGTATTCCTGCGTGTCGTTATCGCATTGATCGTATATTAACAAATATGAACTGTCTGGTAAATAATTTGGTTTTATAATCAAATAACCGATTATTGGTAACTGCAAATCGTTGAGTAATTTTTAATATTTGAATGATAAAAGATTTAAAATAAGGTGGATTTGTTGGATCAATCCAAAAAAAAAACATTAAAAATTATGAAATGGACACTTAACACCTCACCGACAGCATTTAATCATTTTTCTTCTGAAAAACAGCACCTAAATTATGCAAAATTTACTTTATAATAAAGAGATTATTCAATTTATAGTGAAAATAAAATATAATTTTAAAATAAAAATATTTATTTAAATAAATTTATATTATTATAAATAAGTGATATTAGTAATATAAATTTTTATATAGAAATAAATGTAATATATTATTATTAGTTATTAAAAATACAAAATTAATATAATTTTAAAAAATAAAATAATATAAAGCGAAAACAATAAATATCATCATAACATGTTGAATTGTGCGTAAAAATTTATGTCTAAGAGCATCTCCAATGTATTTATGAATTATTTTTTTAAAGATGACACATATATAAAATATATCTTGTAAGTACAATTGGATTCTCTAATATATTTAATTTCATCCACTATCAAGCTGACATGGTAAAAAAAATAATTCACATCCTCAACTCTATCCTCTATTTTTAGAGGATCTTGTTTACAATCATAAATTACTGACTCAGTAATTCATTTATTTTATTAGTAGTCAAAGGAGGAGAAAAAACTAATTTAATAATTTTATAAAATAATAAATAGCAATCAATATTCACATTAAAAAATAATTTTTAGAGATGATATTTATCAATACCATGTAAGATGTGACGTAATACATTTTTTATGAAAGCAATTCATTTATACATTGGAGATGTAAGATGTGACGTAATATATTTTTTATGAAAGCAATTCATTTATACATTGGAGATGCACTAACTTTATATATATATATATATATGTGAGTATATGCACTCATGCGCATGCACATATATATCATATTTCTTTTATTTAAAAAAAAATTAATCATTAAATTGGTGTAATTTAATAGTTAAAAAACTTAAAGTTAAAAAGTAAAAAGTTATAACTACAACTCCATTTTAATATTCATATCTGATATTAAATACTGTAAATTAATAAATAAAAATTATAGTTAAATTTAAATAAAAAAAATTATACTCTTTTATTTATTTATTTATTTTTTTAATTTTTGTATATTAGACTCTCAAAGATTTTCATCTTTAAAGTGGATTCCGAAACTGTCTTTGAGGGTCCGTTGCGTTGTTTTTGTACAGCGTGGACATCTGATATACTCTTGGAACTTTCTGCTATGGCGTCTTCCGATCCTCGCAAGTTGATGACGAAGGCTGACAAATTGTAAGCTTCTTTCTGTTCCTATCTATGGAAATTAGGAAGATCATTAAAATCTAATCAACTTACTTTCATACGATGTTTGGATTGAAACATCAACGGCTCGTAATTTAGGATCAAATATTAGTGAAGTCGTCAATTATTGGGGTTAGATGATTAATGACTAGAATGAAATCAGTTTACATTCTAGTCAGTAATTAGTCACTTCATTCAGTTCAGCATGAGGAATTGTGAGAAATAATTTTCAAAGATTTTTATTTTTTTTTATTGTTGTGATATTGAAGAATTTCTTTGCCTTTTTGGTAGAACAAAACTCAGTCTTACGAGATGGAGTGCAGATTGGAAAAGTGCTACACAATTGTATGAGCAAGCTGGTAGGTAAATTTCATCAGTGTCTAAACTATGAGACTATGTGTTTTACTGTTTTTTATGCGGTTTTAATTATTGTTATTTGTGGATGACTTGGGTTGTTGACATTTTCCTTCATGCTGTAGCTAATGGGTTTAGGATAGCCAAAAATTATGAGCAAGCTAAAATTGCATTTGAGAAAGCGTCAAAAGGACAGGAGATACTCTCTTCGTATCCTCACTGTCATTGATTAATATCGCCCATGTATTGGTTATTACTCAATATCTGTTTTGGATATATATATATATTGTTCAATATCATTACATCCTTTACAAGCAATTAGACCCTGGGATGCTGCTAAACATATGGAGTCTGCTGCTACTTTAGCTAAAGAGCTAGGTAAATGGAATGAAGTTACTGACTTATATAGAAAAGCATCTGAGTTGTACATTGAGTGTGGTAGATCACAACCTGCATTGGATGCTCTTGCAAAGGCTGCTCGGTAAATGGATAGTTTTAGCCTTTTGTGGTCATGACTTATTCTTACTTTTTCTTTTTTAAACAGTAATTTTTCGATCCAAGGTGAATCATCCATAATTCGGTCATTGAAATAATTCCTGATGTACATAGTGATAACAAAAATATGTGAAGATAACTTTGGTTTTTTTGCACCTAAATTTCTTCATAGACATTTTATATGATTTGCTATTAAAATCTTGGACCACATGGAAATCCTGTCAGTTGGAATGTTGATTTTGCCCTAAATGTGTGGGTAAAGGTAATAAGCCATGAATGTAATTGCGTTGTCTACACATGTAATGAATTGCTTTAGCTATTAGTTATAGTCACCATGTTTTCTAAGTACAAGTATTTCAAGTCCAAGGGGTTCGGCTGAGTGGTAAAAGACCTTTGGATTTCAACAAAGAGGTCAGGGGTCCAAACCCCTGGTGCACATACCTGGATTGTATTCTGTGAGTTTCTGACTACCAAGATTTTAGTGTTCAACAGTAGTCCTAATTTAAAGCTTGTTGAACATAGAAAGGTGTTTCTTGATGTCGCTTTATACTTTCTTTCCCCTGCAAATGCTGTTTGCTATTAATGAATACAGAAATGGTACATAAAAACAAATACAAGCCATTGATCAAGACTCATAATTATCAGTACTTGGGATAAAACAATAGATATATGTTTGAAGATTCTACTACCACCATATACTGCATTGATCCTGACATTAGCTTGTTATGGTTTTTTGTACATGTGTGCTTTATATATGTATTTTGTTAATTTCTCTTTTCGTAGGTTTGATTCTTATTCTGTAAAAAATAAAACATAGTTATTGGGTTGATATTAAATCATACACTTGTTTGTTATCTTGAAAACTGGTTGAAATAGTAATTCTGTTTCATTCTTTCCTTCACAATTGGCAGTGCGCTGGAAGATACTGCACCAGAGGAAGCTGTTCAACTCTATACCGATGCATGTGTTATTCTTGAAGAGGATGACAAGGAACAAATGGCCTTTGATCTATATCGTGCTGCCACTAATGTTTATATAAAACTTGAGAAGTAAGAGGTTTCTTTCTGATTGTTATCTTTATTTTTCTTAACACTACGATACAGAACAGATGATTATACTGTGTCATTTCTGTGATTAAGGTGATGAAATTTGTATTGTTGCATCTCCTTACCTGCTGACTTGTATGAACTATTATTCACTTCAAAAGTAGGCCTGGTCTTTTTTGACCTACTGTGAAAATATAATCATATGATATGCATTTCTGTCGACTTCCTTATTCTAATTGGGTGGCAGAAGCTATAAAGATGTTTCCATCCGATATGGATTTTTATTTTCTTATTTGATATTTCCTAATTAATTATAAAAACAAGAAAAGCATTGCCTTTGTTTGGTTACAAGTTCTTGCATGAATATGAATTGATGTTATTGCCTATCACTCTTTATGTAGTTAGAATAGAACCTTATAGTGGTGTTTATGTTATGGTGTTGTCTCCTACAGGTATACTGATGCTGCAACTTTTCTGTTGCGATGGGGCTTAGCAGCTGACAAGTGTAATGCTACCAATAGCCAGTGCAAGGTGTGTAATTTATGTCATTTGGCTTTCCTCTTTTCAATAATATCCATTTCAGCGGTCCTTTTATTCAATTTTTTTCCCTTTTGTAAATTATTATTACGTCTGATCATTGATTCCAATATAGCTTTTGATAAACAATTGGGAAGGTTTTTGTTGTAGCTCAATATTCTTTCTGTTTTATTTTTTATTTCTTATTTTTGTTTGCCTTTTGTGATTACTGATTCTTGGCCTTACTGACCAACAAATACTGTCTCAATTCAGGCAATGATCGTGTATCTTTATGAAAACGCCTTCAAGCAATATTTCTTTATGTTAATATACCTTTGTTGATTTCAGGCATACCTTTGTGCAATTATTGTTTATCTTTATGCTAGTGATTTCAAGCAAGCAGAGAAGTGCTATAATGATTGTTCTCAGTGAGTAAAATTTTCTTACCACTTCTTTGAGATTTTTTATTCAGTGTCTACTCAAGTTAGTATCTCTTCTGGGCTCAAATAGTCACTTTTGGGATAACAGTGCTTTAAATGGCTATATGAAAATGAATATAGCTTCTACCATTCATCTCCATTTGTGATGATTTGAATAATGTTGAACGTTGATACTGATGAAACCTAGAACTACCTTGGAGATTAGCTTGTTGTATAATCTTCTATGTTATAAATTAACATTTATTTATTCGCATGTAAGAATTCAGTTGCTTGCACCCTTTTTCTTTTCATTAATATAAAAAATACCTTTCAGCAGAATGTAGTGCTAAAGGTTGACTACATAGCAAGAATAATTTTTGTCCGCCGCTATTGATTTTATCCGTGTAACTCTTAATTAATGTACTTTTTCTTGTTTTTTGGGTTGGTTCAATTTTTGACTCACTTTTTACATATAAATAAGGGGCTGATAAGACCTAAAGAAAAAGTTATCTCACCGCCTTGGCTTTTCGCAGGATTGATGCTTTTTTGAGAAGTGACCAGAATCGCTGCGCTAGTAAACTTCTTTCTGCCTATGCAGAAGGTGACATTGAAGAAATTAAGAAGGTCGCTCGATCAAGCACTATTTCAAATCTTGACCATGCGGTAGATACTTTGATCTGTGTGCTCCTTACTTTCTGTTGGAAATGCATCAGCCTGTTTTAGTTTAGCGTGAATGATGTGATTTGGATATTTAAATACTGGGCTTGAACTTATTAGCATATTTAGAAATTATCTGATCAAAGAGAGCATTTCTGACATGCATAACGTCATCGTTTTATGCAAAATATATGAATCATAGTTGATGATGTACCTCATTGATTATATTAAAATGATTCTTTATTTCTTTTGTGTCGTACCATTCGCATTACATTTTACTAGTAGTTGTTCACATATTGTCAAAGGCACCATTTCCATGACATGTCCATTGATGTCTACAGGCATGTTGGGTATTGAGGTGGTGTGATTGCACAGTTGCTGTAACTCCTTATTGGTTTTGGGATAAAAGCTAAAATATTAAATGTTTGTTTAACTGGATCCCATTAAAAATTAGTGTTACCAAACATTTTTTGTTCTAAAGCTAAGTGAAAGCCTGCAGTACCGAACATACCTTATAACTATTAGGTTTTTGAATGCTTGCTACTGCTTGGAATTGTTTGATTTCACCTCCAAAGAATTCATCATAGTTTCTTTCATTTCCTTTTTAGTTCAAGAAAACCAAAATATATTTTACACAGACAACTTCTTATGGAAATCTGGGAGTTCCCACTGCCTGGCATCTTTAATGAGCAGCTACGCAGTTTTTATTTACTTTGAACTATGATATATGAAGACATTTCGGTTATATGACAGTTTATTCATGTTTTTTTCTCCTCTTTTAGCATTGTCACTTTAGTTTTTGTTACAATCTCTAGTTAATGACTTCCAGCATGACAAATAGGGTCTCGGAGACTCTTGGTTTTGTCATCTGATGATCACAATACTAATTACTGCATTTTGTAAGCATATATTTACCTGAAATGCAATGATTGCAGATCATCCGGCTTGCACGAAAGCTTCCGACAGGAGACGTTAGTGCACTGAAAGCTGGTTCTGCTGCGGAGGAAGAACCGTTGGATGAAAATGATCTAACATAGTTCTTATCCTTGTATCATCCATAATGTTTGTTCCATAAATGAGTGAGCTTTGGTGTGTTTATACAACATACAGTTGAAAAAAAAAGAAGAGAGAGAGAGAGAGAGAGAGAGACATTTGATGTCACAATATATTCTTGTAAACATTAATTTTAATTTTGATCGTGAAAATGCTTCAATTTTTGTAAACATTAATTTTAAGTTTGATCATGAAAATGCTTCAATTTGCTCAAATTTCTGTTACTCGTTTATTGATTGATTGATATCTGTTGGGTTTTTCATGTCATTCTCTGTTTTTATTAAGGCTGATTAATACATAAATTAATAAATTTTTCTGAATAATTATAATGAAAGAAATATATAAATTAAATTATTAGTTTCAAAAGTAGTTAAATATACCCAACTGGATCATCTGCAATATTCGTGTAAACCCGAAAATGCCCCTTCCAAGATCTCTTAATTACCCCAATTGACTGGGCGGGAAGAAGAGGCCGTTACATGTTCGTTAGCCTTCCAATTTCTCTCAACTTGATTCCTGCCAAATCCAGGAAATCAAGAAATCAAAGCTCAAAAATCTCATCTCAAAATCATGGAAAAACAAAATCCATCTCTCCTCCTCCTCCTCCTTCTCTTCACCACCACCGTCTCCGACGCTCCGACACCTCCACCATCATCAACAGCCTCCGCTACCCAGCGGCAACTGAACAACATAATTGACGCCCTAATCGGTTCTGGAGACTTCAACAGTTGGAAGAACATCATCTCCGCCACAGACCCAAAGACATTCCCTCTCTCCGCCACTTTCTTCGTCCCCTCCGACGAATCCCATCTTCCATTCGACCCTTTCATTTTTCCTTACCACATCGTTCCTCAACGACTCTCATTCTCCGATCTCCGACTTCTCAAGCCCTTCTCTCGTCTCCCCACTCTTCTTCCTGGAAAAACGATTCTGATAACCAATAGTTCCGTCGACAACTTTACCCTCGACGGTTCTTGTCTTTCTCATCCAGACCTCTATCTTACTTCCACCATTGCGGCTCATGGAATACAGAAGTTTCTTGACTACTCAGTTTACGGTGAAAACAGTACTCTTTTTCACACCCAATCTGTATCTCCTCCTCCTCCGCCACCGCCACCTCCGTCGCGGGATTTCTTTGTTCAGGAAGGAGCGGTTACAGGTGGTGTGAATACGTCCGATGCGGCGACCTACTCGTGCCGTTCGATGCTGTTTTTGTTTATTTTCGTGGTTTTAGTATTCAAGATTTTATGGAGTTCACGGTGGTTCTTCTCGATGGAGTCAACTACGGAGACGAAGTTGAGGGCTACTGCAAATATTGATTCCTTGTCTGAAGACTGGAACTCATAAAGATGAAGAATTATTTGAGATCTTTCAATGGCGATATGATTGTTTCTTTGTTCAAGATTTTTCTTAGAAGTTCTGTTTTTGATTGGTCTGTTTGGATTCCGAGAAAAAAAAAAGTCTTTTTCTCTCATTTGTTGGCCCTAGGACTAGGACTTATGAAGATGGAAGAATTATCTGAGGCATTTGAACGGCTATACTATTGTTTCTTTGTCCAAGAATTTTCCTTTTAGTTCTGTAATTGGCTCTGTGTGGACTCCGAGAAAAACTGGGTCCCTCTCCCTGTTTCTCATTTGTTAGTACAGTAATTCAGTCAATTACAATTGTCCTTTTTAATGGTTTTTGTTCCTGGTGAAAAGAATGGAGAATGAACAATTGATTGATTTCGTTGCTGTTTTCTACCTTTTATGATTTCGTTGCTGGTTATCATATTAGTTTATAAAAAAATTTAATTTTGACCCTGCAACCTTTTAAATTTAAAATATAAACCTTCTACTCCAACCCTGCTATTATTAGCCCATCAAGGATAACCAAAACTGTAAACCGTTGCAACCAGAGGCGGAATTGCCCTTGCAGGCCTTCAAATTTATTTTAAAATATGTACAATATTATATTTGAATCCCATAAAATATACATTTTTACAATTTGCCCCCTGCAGGTTTATGACCTTGACAGTTTGGTCTCCCTAAAATTCAAAAGTATTGAGGATGAAAATCTTGTATTTGTTTGATAACCGGAAAAATAAAATAAACACCTTCAATTTTATTATAATAAAAAATAATTAATTATGCAAAAATTCATTATAATATCTAAGTAGCATAAAATTTAGGTAATCTTTTCTGGCTTTTTACTCTTTTAATGTAAACCCTCTTAGGAAACTACTAAAATACCTTTTTATAATTTTTTTAATCTTTTATTGTTTGTAGGGACAATTTCATCTTTTTATGGGTA
The DNA here is from genome assembly GCA_035590515.1 of Trichilia minutiflora. Taxonomy (NCBI): domain Eukaryota; kingdom Viridiplantae; phylum Streptophyta; class Magnoliopsida; order Sapindales; family Meliaceae; genus Trichilia; species Trichilia minutiflora. The sequence continues at coordinate 9,673 of JAVXUL010062403.1, forward strand.
TAAATGAATAGAGGACAAAGTTTTGTAAAATTAGACCGATTTTGACAAATTGTATCAAATTATGTAATTCAGTTAATAAAATAAATAAATTAAAAGTTAATTTTCGAAAGAAAATTAGAAATTGATTTTAGGAATACAAATATAACTGTAAGTTAAATTATTGAGTTAGGTTGAAATTTCGATAATTATTGATTAATGAATTGGTCATGAGATTTCATTGATTGGAACTGGTTAAATAACTGAAAGTTTAGATAGGATTCGATGTTTTAAATATTGGCTAAGGAAACTATGATTTGGCTTCATAAACATGCATATGAGTGTATTGACATCATTTAGAAGTAGAAATTAAAATAAATACGAACCTATATATAAATTGTTAGTGTGTATACCCTAGAAACCATTCGTGTTGTCGGTTTCAGGGTTTTTGATCTTGTATAAACCTTATATTTATTAATAAAAGAAATTGTTCTTTATTTACATACATTAGCTGCTTCCTTTA
>JAVXUL010062414.1:0-10171 GCA_035590515.1 Trichilia minutiflora
GTTGAACTTTTATGAACGATAAACAGATTTGTAATAAATATTTGAATTCCATTTTTGAGTTGGCATTGATTTCCCTAGACTTTATTTGAACATGTACTTTTATCGATGTATGAGCATACATATTTATTTGAAGTGCTTGAGGATTGGTTTCATTATAGAGAAGTTTGGGTGTTAAGTTGGTTTGTTATTGAAAGTGTCTTGCAAATAGATTTTGTGAATGCCTTACAGGCCTACATGTTATATTCGGTGTGCATGAGTACATCCTGGAGGTCTGTGACGGTTGTCACAGGTGGGACTCACAGGTTGGGGTGTGACAGTTAGCTTTTTAACACATCTTAAATCACTGAATTCTGATACTTGTATTTCAAGTTATGGTCGTTCTTTGAAAACTATACGAAATGACACTTAGCCATTTTCTTATAAAATCACCCTTACAACACAAAAGCTACAAATAATCATAAAAATGACATATAAATGCTAAAAAATTAGCAAAATATAAGTAAGAAAAACTTAACAAAAATCAATTTATCAACGTCTTTTCAGAACCGATAAGGTCTAAAATAGTATGTATGAAGTTAATAGACCTTATAGCTGTGGGGGGTTTGAAATTTAAAAGACCTTAATAATGAAAAAAAAAGCCTGTCACAAAAGTTCATGCCTGGCCAAGAAAAGTTGCAAATTTCTACTCAAACTTTGTTTAGTATAAATTTAGGGGACTCATGATAGAGATAAAAATGAGGTCACTATTCGACTAATCCTCGTTGACCCCATGACCTCCCCCTAGCATCTAGAGCACAAAGTCAACTTCTACAAGGGAAGTAGATCTCGTGAGTGACCCAAAAATCTCATTGCTAATAGAGGTCACCCCCATCTTTACCGGACCAAGTTCCAGGTTAAAAAAATATCTTTAACTTTATGCATACTTTATCTTAAAAATAAGGACTACAAAAAAAGGTTATGTATGAGTCTCAAGATCATTACAAACTATCATATCACATTTAAGGTTTAATTTTATACAAGTTATAGTCTAAGTAATTATTAAATCGATCCAGATCTATAAACAATGATTTTATAGTTATTTATTATCTAACACTAGCATCCCACCCCTCTGACAAACATCGATTCTTTGTTCCCCGTTGACCACATGTGTTAAGGTCTAGAAAGATGTGCTATTAACTACTATAAATACTAGTTACTTTCCACCATGAAGGGGTTAGATACAGTAATAAACAACATATATATCTCTCGTGGCTATTTATAGAATCTCTCTCTTTTTGGCTAAAATTTCGTTTTCCTCTTCCCTGGATCTCAAACTTGATTTAAACATTTTAGTTTATGGGTCAAGAAGTCGGGATTGCTCTTAGCTTCTTTTTTTTGTGTATTTTTAAACTGTCAGAAAGTAGTTGTTGCAATGGTTTTACCAACCCGAGATGAATTTCATCAAACCTATTAATAGTCATATGAGATAAGATCTGTGTGGTGTTTAAAATTTTCCTTCTAAAAAATTTCAGCCAATCGACCGTAAACACACAGACGTAGAAAGACTGAAGTATTAGTCATAGATTCAGCTGTTGAAACCAATCGATCAACTGACAAGAATACGAAGAAGATCAAAGGCAGAAAACAGGTTAACGGATAAAGGAAAATCACCATAAAGGAACTTTCCATCGAAGATAATCTTGAAGAAATATGGCCGATTGTCTTGACTCTTGAGTCATCCGATCCATCTGTTGATTCCTGAAGCTTTTCTTTACCATTTTCTTCTTAAGTTTCAAATTTCAGTGAGATCCCCATTCGTATATGATGAATGGGAAAGCTCGCGTTACACTAATAGCATGCCAACTTGCATGCATTTGTAAGCTTCCTCTTTTAGTCTTGTATAAGACAATGCTTTTGCTTCTGCGGTTGAATATAATTATCCATTTTGGTTGGCGTTTTAAATATAATACAGAAATTTTGATAAAGGCAACGTTTTGAGCTTCCATCGAAGGGAAAACCATGACCAAATAGTATAAATTATTAAATATCTCAGTAACAGAATTAGAAATATCATCGAACGCCCATGCTTTTGTGCTCTTTAGACTATACGAGATAAAGTGTAAATGGGGTTTTGAACTATCATGAAGTTGAATGAAGAAACCAACTCTATTCCTCAATTCGTTTTTTATTTTAAGTTTCATTTCTCACTCTGTTTCCGAATAAATTGAACGGCAGGAGACAAAGTATCTTCGTATGCACAAAGGCCAAGCTATTTCTCAGGCCATACAAAAATTTTTAAAAGTTTTATGGAAAGTAAAATAAGTTTATTTATATTTTAGCCCCTTTAAATTTTAAAATGATTAAGTTATTCCTTAATTTACAAATTATTTTAATTTTTTTATATACAGTAAAAAACACTTAACTCGTCATACTTAAATGATGGTGTCCAATCAAATGTTGACCACAACTTTTTATATACTCAAATTATTATAAAAAATGCATTCTTTATATTCGAAACGGAGACCAACACAATCATCTAACATGTTTTTATCTATCAAACCATATTCTTAAAGAGTTGTTTTTAAAATTTGGCCTACCCTTATTCTTTTTCTAACCTTTTAGTTTTTATTTAGTTATTATTTTTTAAAAAATAAATATAAAAACCTATAAAAATGACTAAATATATTTTAAAGATTCAAATGTAATAATAATTTTATAAATTCACTAAAATCAATTTTAAAACAATACTTAAGATTAGTAAATTGACTTGATAAATTTAAGGAAGTTTGTCTTTTTATCATATTAAAAATAAAAAAAATACTTGAAATAAATAAATATTATTTGAAAGAAGTGATACTTCGATAAGGCAATTATTACACTTTATAATTATAAGTTAAAAAAATTATACAATTAAGGACTAAAAATATAATTTGACGGGGGACTGAAACGATATTTTACTCTAATCAACGTTTGTTTGTTTGTTTTTTATTTTCATTTTTTCTGTTGGCCATTTACCGACTTCCACAACCGTTTATAGGACAAGAACAAGATCCACCTGGCAAGCCGACATAACCGTTTCCCGCGTCTTCCAAGGGACTTGCCTTGAAATAGTTCGTTTCCTCCTAGGAACTTCAAAAGATTTTAAACTCAACAACAACTGTTTTATTATTTATTACAAGAACAACGAATTTTAATATCAAAATTCAAAGTTTTGGAATTACTCCAGCTTTAAAACTGATCTCTATGCGTGTCCACCCTTCATTGCTGAATTCTGAAGAAGCTAAAAGAGATCGGATTTTATAAAGGAAAGCACAAGCAGTTTTTGAAGTTTCATTTATTTGGGGTATTTTTTTTCCTTATATAATTTTGGTTAATTAACGAACTTATTAATGCTGGAATTGAAGAAATCATTCCGTAAGTTATCCTTTTGTGTTTGATCTAAATGTACAATATTTTGTTAATTTTTGGAAAATTTTGAAATGCTGAGGAAAATTTTTAACAAAATTTACATGTATTGTGAAAAAATTCAAACCTACATGTATATTAACAAAAAGGGAGGAGAAATCATTTGTTTTAATTGTTGCAATTTTCTTGGCAGTGGTTTTGTATCTGTTTCCTGCCCAAATTTGAAGAAGAAGAAGAAGATGGGCAAATGTGGAGTTAACACAATGATGATAAGGATGAGGATCATGGTGATAATTATGATGATGATGATGAAATATGCAGATGCATATGATACAAATCCAGTATTCAGTCCTTGTGATGATGCTAAAATTAACAAATGGGACGGTTTTACTTTTGGTCTAGCATTTTCATTAAAAGAATCCTTCTTCTTGAATGAGAATCAACTTTCACCCTGTGATAGTCGTCTTGCTTTGCACACCAAAAATGCCCAACTGGCTGTTTTCAGGCCAAAGATTGATGAGATTTCCCTACTCACAATCAATAGTGATATATTCAATCCCGTACGTATTACATTTATATTTTCAGAATATGATCACCAATATAGTCAACATTTTTTTTTCGTTGTTGTTGCATCACCTCATTTATAAATTCGAATAATTGTCTGATAAGAGTTTACCTATAATTTAAAAGATCTATTCATCTGTGCATTACTTCTCACCTGCTTATATTTGCTCAATTAAGGAAGTTCATAACAAAAGGGTATCTCGATCGATCTGCTAGTTCATAGTGTATTATAATGTATGATGTAATCAGTTGGATGAGTATGCATTTTCCTTCTTACAGGTTCTTGATGGTGGGTATATGGTGGCATTTGCTGGAAGAAAATATGCAGCAAGATCAATCCCACAAATGGTTGCTGATAATACTCACACTGTTACGAATTTTACTTTGGTAAACCCATTAACATAGCCATTCTTCTTCTTCTTCTTTTGCTTCCTATTGAATTTAATTTTTCCTTATCTCAGAACAGGATGACATTATCAACTTTTTGCATAATGTCCTTCTACAGGTACTGGAATTTCAAGAGGGTACTCTGCAGAACTTGTTTTGGAAGAGCTTCGGTTGCAGTTCATGTTCCGGGGATTCTTCCGTTTGTGTCAACAACACAGTATGCGCAGTACCAAACACTAAGTGTAAAAAGAATGGTGGTACTATGGATTGCAACCTGAGCATACAATTGACTTTTTCAGGCACAGATAAAACCCGAGAAGTGCTTAATTCATGGTACGAGGTGAAAAATCTTCGGAAATATTCCTTGTTCGATCTATATTCCAGCGTCGCTGATCCTGTCACAGGCCAGCCACAATGAAAGCCTTAGCCATGCAAACTTTTAGCATGGTAGTTGATTATGAATATTATATTAGTAGTCCTTAAAGCCCAACATTGGTTCATGAATGAATTGAACTTCTTTTCTACTACCTTAGTTATGCTGACGCCAGTGCATAAAAGGGACTGATTCTTTAGCTTCTTCGTTTCCTTTTTGATTTAGGTACGATTTCATATGTTAATGACACAAGGCATGATGACGTAGGAATTATAACGTATTCCTGCCTTTTTCATTCTGATGGGTATTTTTGGTTAATGCATAAGGTGAAATTGACGCTAGAGATGTAAGATAAATTCAGCTATCAAGAGTCTAAATAAATTTGACAACAAAGTCTTAAAGAACCAATAATTAACTATTTTTTTTCAAGAAAAAACTTACAATTACACAATTTACACAATAAGTCTTTATACCAAACCAGCACAACACAATTTACAGCTGTAGGACCTCATTGCCAATACCCAATCCCATAAATAAAAAAATTATTAATATTAATAATAATATTGTTGGATAAGCCCATTCCAGTTGTAAACGAAAAATAGTAATTAAGATAGCAAACAGAGCAATAACTTTACCCGAAACAATGTAGGGACTTAATTAGCCATAGCGCATAAATGTACTCTTTACAATCACATAGAATGACAATATTTGGTTGCAATCTGCAACTGATGAAAGGGGTAGAGAGGGGTAGAGACCTCGGAGAAAACATTTCATTTCTAATTCCAACAATATTTAGGACCATAAAATTCTCTCTGTCCGCAATGATCCCAACCCAGTTGCGAAGAATGATGAATATTGAAAGAATATCATTGATAGTCCTGTCCATACTAGTTAACTATGCACAATAAAAAATCCCTCTAACGGGATACTGCTTGAGCAGGCAGAAATATACATAAAAGCTCATTCCTAATTCCTTACATTTTCTAATGTACAAATCTGTACAGTTAGAATAAGAGATGCCAAGCTATTTCTTCCACAAGTATTTCGGCAATCCTGGTTGGTTCCTGTCTACAATAGGATATTCATAGTCAATCCCATCAAAAATCCACAGCATATATTGATCAAATAAGGGGAGCTTCCATTCTTAAAAAAGACGACTACCATTTAAGGGAAGAAAAACAACTATCACATGAGAACAGCTTCCTATGCAGCTGGAACACACATCTTCTCATGAAGATTTAACATAAGATCCTGTAACTCCGGGAATACTTGTAATAGTAGGAGTTCAAGTGTCTCATATGCAAGCTGCTTCACACATATAGTAGACTGTAATATACAATAAATTTTATTAGTTTCTGTCAAATTAAAATATCAAAGAGCACAAAAACCATTCACATATAGTGGAAAAAGGGAGGAAAAGTAAAAAGGAAAGACTCCAGTATAACAGCGCATGGGGCAAATAAGTAAGAAGATCAACCTGGGTGAAATAATAAATGTCTCTTGCACAACGCTTGTATTGCTTATGCCCAATCAAGCTGACCAAGGCTGTTGGAGCTCCATCTAGAAAAGTGAACAAAGTTTTGAGTTGAGTTACAAGTCAACAAATAATTAGCAGAAAAAAGAGCTATGAAGATATATACAAGGCCTACCAATAACAGACTGAAGACTAAAGTGTGTGGGTATTTTCACCAAGTAATTCAAGGGCACTCTTGCAAATTGTCAGTTCTCTTAATTTTTGCTTGTGCTGGTATCCATGTTTCGATTTCTGCCATATAACACTGTTTTATAAACAATTTCTCTAATGTTATGACCAAATTGAGATTTTAGGATTTCAGCCTAGAAGGTACATACAAACAAGAAAGACAGTAAGGAATTGGCTTTCTTCTCATTCAGTCAAAAGTCCCCTTTATTAGATTCTTGAAAGCACTGGAAACATAAATTTTTCGTTGTTTGTGCATTCAGAAATAGAACTTCCACAATAACAAATATAGCACTTGCATCAGACATTTAATAAGGAAAAAAATAAATCCTTAAAAAAATATAAAACAAAGTTGTTTCTTGGAAACCCAACGAAACCATCTTAAAGACTGACCAAATAAACTTGCAAAGAATACAATGGAACAAAAAACAAGCTTTAAGGTCAAAATCAGTTATCTCAAGATAAATAAATGTAGATATTTATGAAGAAGAATACTCACCAAATAGCAATTTCTTTACATCACTTGCTCTACGAGCAGCCTCAAGTTGTTCCTCAAAGGACCCCGGTTTTGTGGCCTTCCCACCAGCAACTTGGCTTACAGCCTGAAAAGATTTGAGGTTTAGTTGATCATCATCGACCGTGCTCTCAATATTCCTTAATCTGGTAAAAAATGTGCCACCAGGCCACAGAACCTGAAATAAATCAATAGTTAGAACAAAAAAAAAACATTTATTGCACATGCCTCCCCTACATTCAAAGGTCTGTTCTCTCAATAAGTGCCCTCCAAATAGGAAGTTGAAAAAACACACCAAATTTAAACTTAAGATGATTCTCAAGATAAACCATAGTTTTCAACTAGAGAGACATAAAATAATAGTTGCTCTTTGGATGTCAGCAAATGAAAATAAGACATAAAATAATAGTTGCTCTTTGGATGTCAGCGAATGAAAATAAGTGTCCTAAGAAATAAAATATCTAAAAAAATATAAATTCAAAGTATGTCATGCAATTGAATGCAAATGACAGAGAAAAACATCTAAAAATGAAAAGGAGCCAGATTTATATAGAAGCTATTATAACATTTGTCGGTGACCAAAATTTCCCAGAAAGAAAATTCCAAACACCACATAGATTTCACTTCTTTTGGCTATTGATAGATTTGGTAAAGGTAGTCTCGGGTCGGTAAAACCAACGTAATGAATTCTTTTGCCTGAAAACATAGAAAGAAAACTAGGAGTAATGACAGTTTCCTGACATAGAAATTCCGATACTTAAGTCTTAAGTCCAAGGGGAGAGGAAAAAAAAGTTTCAAGTAGAAAAAGAAAGAAATTGTATAAATACTGAAGTAGGATAAGTGTGTTGTTTACCACTATGTTTGACCTCTTTCATGGTGGAGGCGTGTTGATATTTATGCCAATGGGTGACACATCCTCCCAAGCCTTTGCATGTGTGGTCATCAAAGAATGACAAGCCAGCGTTTGTCAGAGAGGTTGCGTGTTGACACTGGATAATGAGTCACTGTATAATCATTACTTATAAATTTGGGCTAACATAATGATTATTTAAGCTATGACTTACGTAGCACTAAACCTTAAGTGTGATGTAACAATTGTGCAGTGACCTTGAGGCCCACACGTAACCCCTTTTTGTCGACCTTATTTTTAGGTTAGGTTTGATACAATTACCAAGGCCATTATCTCAACCTCGTCATTGTGTTTTTCTGCCTTAGGTGGCCTCAAGATTATGCCATTCATCCTGGTGAAAATCGGGTGTGATATGGGCTGTAGCAAGATAGCCGGGTTTCTACCATTTTATACTCAACATTATGGCCTCTGAGTCTATTACAGGATTATTTTTCTAGCATAGGTAGAACCTGTGAACTCTTGTTGGTAGTGCTAGTGACGTGACCTTTGGGTCAGTTACGAAATTTATTTTCCAAATAGCTAGTTTATTTGCTGAGTAGCTGGTACGTGTGCACCTGCTGGTGACAGTGGTGTCTAGACCTTCGAGTTGGTAGACACCAATATCTTGTCATTAACATTGAATGCTAAAGCTCAGGTGGTCGCTTGATGATGTCTCCATGGATTTGACAATCTTGACACCGCTTGACCATCTGGGTGGTGTTTTGAAGAAATGTGCACATTGTAAGTCAATGATCAACTGCCACCATGGCTGCCATTGTTGCCTCGTGTACTTCTAGTACTAAGTTTCGCTAGACCTAAGGCATTTGAGATATGGCTAGCCAAAATCGGGCTTGTATAAAACTCAGTCCACGACAAAATACCTCGCTAACCGATTCTTTATTTGTCTAGCTTTCACCTTATTCTCAGGTAGCTTTTTATATTGGATATATTGTCTAATAAGGTCTGCCTCTATTGTACCTCCCACACAATAGCCTCCGTAACTCTGTCACCATTTTCTCTAGTTCCTTATTTCTCGGCTCCAAGATTTGCGGTTCTCGATGCCCTTCTGCATGCTTGCTTTAGTACTCCTCTAGTTCATCCACTCGTTAGAGAGATTCTCTCTCACCGATCTTGGCCGTTGCTTTACTCACTGAGGACAATTACGTTGGTTTGCCAGTCATTGTCATTGGATGACTCATCCTTTGGGTCGAATTTGAGACTGAGGTGGGGTTCCCCTCTGTGTCCACTAGAGGTTTCCAAGAATAGCAATTTTGGTTATTACCAGTCATTTTGACTAGTTGAATGTTTGGATGGGATGGTTTCAATGAGTTAATAAAGAACCTCTTGTTTTGTTTTTCATAGACAACGTCATCTGTCAATGTATGAAATTTTTTGAAAGGAAAATTTGAAACACCACACAGATTTCACTTCTTTTGGCTATTGATAAATCTGGTAAAAGTCGCCTCGGGGAATTAAAACCACTGCAATGAATGCTTTTCAACTATCTGAAAACACAAAAAGAAAATTAAGAGTAATACTGGTTTCTCACCGTAAAAAATTTGATACTTAATTCTAGTCTTGGGTCTAAAATCAGAGGAAAGGAAAGTTTCAAGTAGAAAGGCAGAGATTGTATAAATACCAACGCGAGTAATCATCGGAGAACGGAGAGCTGATACTTGTCAAAGAGGTTGACACTTGATAATGAGTTGATAATGAGTCACTGTATAATTATTATATAGATTTGGATTAGCATAATAATTACCTAAATTGTGACTTGTGCAGCATTAAATTTTAAATGTAATGTGACAATTTTACAGTAATCTTAAGTCCATACATAAACCGTTTTCGTCATCCCCATTTTTTAGTCAAATTTAATATGATTACCGAGGCCATTATCCCGACTTGGTCATGGTTTTTTGCCTTGGGTTTCCTTGAGATTATGCCACTCATCCTGGTGAAAGTTGAGGGTGATATAGGCTATAGCAAGATAGCTTGATTTCCCCTATCTTGTGTTCGGGATTATAGCCTCCAAGCCGGTTAAAGGATTTGTTTCCCGTATAGGTGGAACTTGTGAACTCTTGTTGCACTGGTGCCGTGACCTCTAGGTCGATTACGGAATTTATTTTCCGAGTGATTGGTACTTGTGGACTTCTTGGTGACAATGGTGTCGGGCTTCCCGGGTGGGCTGGGTCTCCTACTGATGTTTCTGGGTCTTCGGGGGTTAGAGGTGAGCCCTCCCAAGTCCCTGCTCCTGTGCCTATGCCTGCTCCCGCTGCACCTGTCATTACGGATTCGTCACGGCACACCCGCTCCCGCCACCAATCCCCCCACAGTTCTCAGCCCATACCAGACAACACTGAT
>JAVXUL010062425.1:0-10170 GCA_035590515.1 Trichilia minutiflora
TTTATAAAAATATTTTAAATATTTTATTATTTATATATTATTAAAAATTTTATTTTTACGTTTCAATTTTTTAAATAAAAAATAATTTTAATTAAAATCGCATTTTGATAACTTTGTATACAACGATTTCTCTTATAACAAGGTTTAATTTTTGTTCATTTGAAAAAAAAAAAAAAAGTTTAGCTTTTGTTTTTGTAGCTTTTTTTTATGAATAAAATTCCCACGTTTAGTCAAGCTTATATAAAAAAAGAAATAAATAAATAATAAATAAACCACACGAACAAGCTTGCTTTGTTTAATAAACTAAGTCAAATATAGATAGAAAAACTTTTAAAAATACAGAGTTGTGGAGAATTTTATTTTTGGTTTGATCAAGAATATTACAATATCATGTTAAATTACTACTTAATTTTAAAATTAAAAAAAGTAGAACCTTTTAATCAAAAATACTCTCAAATGATGTTAAATTACTATTTAATTTAAGAACTCCAAAAAAAATGGAATAAAAATCCAAACAATAATATTAAGCTATAAACACCATCTCTTTCAAAAAAAAAAAAAATACGGACACCATCAATTTGTACAAAAATGTTAAATAATTTTGCAGCATTCAATTCCGTAGAAGATATTCTCGTCCAGGCCAATCAGGCCTATAGTTTTTAAAACTGTAAAACATAAAGGTGACTACAACTATTAAAAACTGAGACAAATATAGAGATATAAATGTGTATTTACAATTAATGTGAAAACATTATAACCGTCTATATATAACAAGAAAAAGTTGAATTCGCAAGGGATATAAACACAAAGCAACAGAATATGAAGATTGGGGCGTTCTAGCTGTTATAACTCCGATGAGAGATAAAGAAACTAGCTTCCCTGCACGATATGTAGACCGAGGCTGCTATGCTTAATCGTATGAATCAAAAAATTTGGTTGAACTCAGAATACAAAATGAGAAGTCATCTGACCATATCACTTCCATGTCCTATTTCTGTGATGGATACATATAGATGAATCTTTACAATGCCCTTGAATCACACAGAGTCCAATCAATGAAGGTGTGTCACAAGTCAATGACACTTAGCTAAAGGCTCTCAAATCACAAGTCCAGATGATATCAGCGTATCATGATTGCTGCCTATTAGAGTTGATCGATTTAGCTCTTCGAGCTTCCCATGGTCCAAGAGAAATACTCGTTTGGCCATCATAACCGTTTCTAAATGGTGGGCAATTACAAGCACCTATGAAAATGTATAATCTGTTTTAAGTACAATGTTTGAACCAAAACAGAGACTAAAGAAATATACAAATTACCGAATAAACAAGTGATACACAGTAGTTATGACCCTATGAGTCATCAATCCACCACATTTAAATTTTAGAGTGTCTTAGAATCAGTTGGAAGAAGAACGGTTGTAAAACACCCATAGTAGAAATTCACTGCTTGTTCTCGTAAAATGTTGAAAAGGGCCAAATATAGGAAACATAGGTTAAGCATAAAGGAAGAGCATTTTTCCTTACAGTATGATTTCCCATCAAACGCTCTACAGCTTGTCTGACCAGCAACTCAGACCTGCTATCTAGAGCAGAAGTGGCTTCATCCAAAATCAATATAGAGGAATTCTGATAGAGTGCTCTTGCAATAGCTAGTCTGCATTTATAAGTAGAGAAGTAAATTAAGTTAAAAAATGATATATTCAACTACTAATAATAAGTCCATGGCTAAAATGTGACACCAATCAAGATATAAAATATGTTCATCAAAAAGAAGCCACAAGGTGCTGTTTTCATGTTGAAGCGTAGTAATCAAAACATGTCAGGATGTAATTAAGGCTTGAGATCTCACCTTTGCCTCTGACCTCCACTTAAACTTGAGCCTCTTGGTCCAATATGGGTCTCATATCCTTGTGGAAGTGTTCTAATAAATTCATCAGCATTTGCAGTTCTTGCAACAAGCTCAACCCTCTCCATGTCAATTTTAGTCATCAGATCCTGGTACCCAATGTTTTCAGCAACTGTCCCTGAAAAAAGAGTCTGATGCATGCACATAAGTTGTAGAATAAACCATTCAGAAAGATCTTCAAGCATTGTCATCCATCCGCAACTGAAGTTCTCAGCAGATACCCTAAATAACAGTTCGCTATTGACCAGTACAAATACACCCTTGAATGGAACTCTGCACAAGCACTTGCCTGAACTCCATACACTCTTTTTGAACTAAAAGCAGGGAGAAAGACTAACTTTGAGAACACAATATTTAACACCTATTTGACAATGGACAAACACTGCTTATCAACAAGCTCATGACATTTATCATTTTCTGACTCAAAAAGACACATGCAAGTCATATGGATAAATAAAACGCAGAAAATGAAACGACTCAACATTGAAGGCTGTTCAACCAACCACAGACAGTTTAGGTAGCAGTCGTTCTCTTGCATGATTGGAATGAGCATTATGAAGAAAAAACAGTAAATTTGGATGAAAGTATACAGCAGTATATGGAAGAAAGAATACAGTAACTACAAGGGCCGGTGCCACCGTGCCAGTTGCTTACTATATCTTGAGAAACCAGACCAACATGTCTCCTTAAACTATCCAATTGGATGCTCTGGATGTTATGGTTATCAATAAGTATACAACCTGATAACATACAGAAAACAAACAAGTGTGCTCAATAGGATGAAAAGGCAATTTTCAGAAGTTCACAACTCACCAACTTATTACCAGCAGAAAGAAAGATCATAGTTCAGATGGCTCACCAGCTAACGGATCATAAAGGCGAAGAAGCAATTTTGCAAGTGTTGATTTTCCTCCTCCAGATGGCCCAATAAGAGCAACAGTCTCTCCAGCCTTTATATGAAGGTTCAGTTTATCTAAAATAAGGGGCATTTTGTCCGTGTATTTAAATGAAATACAGCAAAATTTCACATCTCCAGTAATATTGTCTAAATTAACAGCATCCGGTTTCTCAATCACCTATATCCAAGAAACAATACAGAAATATAGCATTAACAGTGTCTCAATTACTAATAAAGATATTAGAAACATGATGCAGAAAAACATGCAGCACAAACAAGTCATTTGTCAAGGTACAGTCAAGATAAGTAACATGCAAAACACATGAAAAATTTGCAATCAATAAGGAGTCTAAAATTAGTATTTCACAATTGGTTCCCATTCTCTTGTGCATCCCCTTTCAAGGCAACTGAAAAAGAATATAAATATAAAAAGAAGATCCAAAGAAAGAAAATACAGTAAATCAAATTATTCCTTACCTTTGATTTAAACCTGGTCAAATCAAACAATCTTTCAATAGCTGGCTCTCCTTGCTTGAACTCATTGTATGCTTTTCCAACACCCTGCATGATTCCTTATTTTCAGAGTGAAAACTTAAGACAGCTCCTCAAAAGTTGAACCATAATAGCACCAGTAGTTATCAGTAAAAAGTTTTAGGTATCCCATTGCAATGATAACAGTTATCCAGAAACTGTGAAACTACTTCTACCTTGAAAATCGGACAAATTACACAATTTGACCATAAATCTCCCCTAGGAAGGGATTTCTCTTAAAGAAAAAAAGCTTAATTTTTATCATAATGTAACTAAACAGAATATGATAGGTCTGAATAATACTTGGGCCACAGAACCACAAAAGGAAGAAGCCAGAGAATCAGCTTTCCACAAATAAAATTATTAAATTTAGCACATGAGCGAGCAAATGAAACTCAAGTTGTCAAAAGCTTACCTGAATTGGTTCGATCAAGAAGACTAATGATGTTATAAAAGAAACCAAGCTACATCCATCAAAAGATCCACCTGAAACCAGTAGTGATCCAGTACAAAGTATAAATAATGCTCCAAAATAAATAATTTGTACAATCTGGGGGATGAGTGCTTTCATTTTCCTCTTTTTCAAACGTTTAGATAGGTCAGAATGAGCAAGCCTACGAAACCTGGTACTCTCACATAGCTCCGCATTGTTTGCTTTAACAAAAAGAATGGCCGCGAGGACCTAAACATAAATAAAGAATTTACATTACACAGATGTACCAGATAATGACCAATGACAGAAAAATGACATAAAAGTTGATGCCAAATGTGTAGATTTCTCTGAAAGAGAGATTAACAAGACCAATTTAAGTAAAACGGTAGGAGCAGTTGGGACTCACTTGAGCCCTTGCACAAGCAGCATATAAATTTATAACATTCATGATACAATAAAACACAGAATCAAAGGTGAAAACATATTTACCTCATTCAGGTAGGCTGATAAAGCAGCAATGCTAACATGTGACTCCTTAGATATCTTACGAAGCCTTTCACCCAGATAGGCTATGACGAGAGCCATACAAGGAATCACCTAGAATCAAAGCACATAAAATTATATGCATCCCAGATCAAAGTACTTGACCTGTTAGCTTAAGAAATAAGATGACCACCAAACAAGAATCCTAATAATCCTTCCTTACCAATGCTGAAATCAATGAAAGGACGGGATTGATGACTAACATCTGTGTTGCCATTGCAGATAACTGCAGCATACTGGGTACAGTGGTCTGGTATAGGAATAAATCTTTACAAATCAGAAGTTCCAAGCGAGAGAAACCACACAGATAGCTTAATTTAACTTGTGTAATACATTAGCCCACAGCGATACCCATGAAAACAAAAATAGAAATTCGCCACAGCAATATAAATCACAAGTGACAACTAAAAATTGGTAAATCGAAGTACAAAATTCATCCTAAAAAGTCTAAAGAAAACCACAACCTCCCAAAAAGTCCCCAACCATCCCTTCAATGAATTACCCTCAATCATCCCTTCTATGAAACCATTTCATCATCATTTAAATATTTACCACCAATTTTGGTTCACACGCAGCAATTTCACCTATGTTTCACTACAAAGCCTCGAACTTCATACGAAAATATAAACAAACAAACACAAAAATATCGCTTCCTGTTAACACATGGTTTCAGAAAATTAACTCTTCCTAAAGCTCTATTAATTTTTTTTTTTCATGTTTCCAATATCAGAGTTAGTGAAATTCGTGCTATTTTTAATTTCCTTGCTCAGAGAGTTTCATTAAAAAAAACACATTCTTTTGTGTTTAACAATTCGACCAACTTCCTTCCTAAGAGAACTTTATACGTGTAAAGTTCGTCACCACGTATCAACACATTTTCATCAACAGAGATTACTCACGTTAAGAAGCGCATAAACAGTGTCAGCAACATCATTAGCCTCAGTAGTGATCCGATACGCAATATCTCCGCTCGAAACGCCAGACCCACCTTCAAAAAATGACAATTCCCTCTGCAAAACCCGCTTGAAGACATTAACCCTGATATCGTACACAGCACTCAGTGCCGCATCCCACAAAAACGCCTGCTGCCAGTAAGTCGCCACAAATCTCAGGAACACAAAAACACCCAGAACCCACCCATCAGTCTTCAACTGCTCAACACTCAAGTTGGAAGATAAAGTTGCTACCTTGGGAATTATTTTAGAGAGAGAAAAGACCGAAACAACGCTACAGAGCCAACCGACGATGATGGGTTTGTACTGGGATTGAACATAAGGTTTGATTAAAGAGAGAGACTTGGAAGGTGGGATTAATGGAGGGAGTTTAGCGGTGGCGCTAAGAGGTTTAAGAGACGTTTTGTATTGAAAATGGATGTGATTTTTTGGTGATGGGGTTTTGAGATTAGAGGAGGAAGAAGAAGAAGAAGAAGAAAAAGAGTGAGGGAAAGAGAG
Source organism: Trichilia minutiflora (assembly GCA_035590515.1). Classification (NCBI taxonomy): domain Eukaryota; kingdom Viridiplantae; phylum Streptophyta; class Magnoliopsida; order Sapindales; family Meliaceae; genus Trichilia; species Trichilia minutiflora. The sequence goes on from JAVXUL010062425.1 coordinate 5,763, forward strand.
CGGAGTTAAAACGAGAGAAAGAGAAATGGACATGTCGGTGCCGTAGATGGAAATGTAATTGCAGTTGCAGAGAAGAAGGAAAACATTCCCTCCGCGGTGGTTCAACTCTAAAGAGGAAGAGGCTTTTATAGTTTTGCGTCAGTCGAATTTGCTGAACTAATAAAGAAAATTGAAAAATAAAGCTGCATCTCCAAATTTAATTAAATATATAAAATAACTTATAATTTATATGAGCATTTATATAATTAATTAAAAAAATTCATTTTCATTTTCTATTATAATTATAATAGTATTTCTTATAATTATTTTAAATTTTAAATATATTAAATTAATTTATTTTTATCAAAATTCACGGATGAAATTAATGAATTAAGGTTTAAAATGATGAAACTAAAATGTAAATTAAACTAATTTTAAATTTTAAATCTCTTTAAATAAAATATTAAATAAGAAAATACTTGATAATTTATATTAAATCACTCTATTTTTTCAATATAAGGCTAAAGTTAGGTGATTAAGATATAGGAATAACCTTAATTTTTTAAGGATCCATTGATGATATTGTATTCTGGCCTAATAATTAATTTACAACATCAAATTAATTATGATACTCAGTTGTCTCATACTCATTGCACATGCTATCTAATACAATTTATAAACATTAAATTCCTCAATTAAGTAAAATTATATTGGAAAAATTGTGCCAATAAAGATAGATTTTAATATTAATCACATGCATCCAATTGAACTTAAAATCATACCCTTTTTTTTTAATTAAGATATTGAATTATTACACAAACAAAATATTTTGCTCCACTAAATAAAATTTTCTATTATTATTGATGATAATTATTGAAAATAACTAGAAAATTTATGCATTTAAGGAAAAATTGGAAACCTTTTTTTTTTTTTTTTTTTTGTTATTGTTGTTTCAATTAGAGTCATCAAAATTGGCCATTACATTACATTGTTCATATTTCTTCTTTTTGGTTTCATATCATATTTCTAACCCATGAATTGATTCTAATATATCTCATGATTGATTATTTGATAAGTTCTTTCTAAATGTCAACTAGTATTTAATAAATAGAAATATAAAAAATATAAATTTATAAGAATTATACATTAAAATATTTCTAAATTTTATTTAAAAACTGCATTTTAAAGGAATATAATATTTTCTAAACAATTAAAATTTAAGATAAATAATAATAATAATAATATTATTATTATTAGTTTTTTAAATTTTATTTCAAAGAATCTATATTTGGTGTCTTCGTATGTATCTATGATGTTAATGCGAATTGGGTTGATTCTTAATGGCTTAAACGTGGATGAGATTGTGATCAACTCTTTGTTTGTGAGATATATATTTCTTGAAAATTTAGTTATGATAAATCACCTTTATATGAGAATTCTATTTTTGCACATAGATAATTGTTTCATCAAACTCTTCTCAACCTTACTGGAACTTAACAGACGATGCATTTCTGTTTTATAATATATATATATTTGAGAATTCAATTCAATTTTAATTTCTATGCACTTTTACTGGGATTCAACGCCTTTGATAGAAAGAAAAATATTGATTTAGCATGATCTGTAACCTAAGTTATTTCAGTTTCTTGAGTTATGTACTCCATCTAGCTTTTGTATCGCTCCCGAAACATGTAAATGTCTATTCGCTTGATTCATCATTTTTTTTTTCTGTTCCACTTGGTTATAAATTCTATTAAGACAACACACAATTGTTTCCCTACGGTTACATATGATTGGGCTTTTAGTAAATTCCAAGCATGCTACCGCCTTTGTAGTGTCTGTATGGCGGGTATAAGAAAATGTTATCGCCTTTTTACTGTTTTTTTCTCTTCTTTATGTTTGTTTTCATTAGAGGTATCCAGTGTTAAATTTGTGACATTGCGGTTCACTATATGAGAAAGGGATAGAGAATATAAATAGCTTCAATGTTGGAATGTCAAAAATTATCTCTGAACTTAGTATGAGTTATAGCATATTCATTGCGCCATTGCTAGAACAGAGTGCAAACTTAGTATGAGTTATAGCATATTCATTGCGCCATTGCTAGAACAGAGTGCTTATACAGTGAGGTGCAAGTCACTTGTACATAATAGAACATTAAATAGATAGACATGCTTTTATAACTTGGATCATATGGAGATTTATGCATCCCCTTTTTAAAATTTTGGCAGTTTAGTAATTCTCGGTGCATGAAAGTTGATATCAATATGATACAGATACAATCCATTATACTTTGAGAAGAATTATATGGCATTCACAATTAAAGCTCTTTGAGGATCTTGTGAAGAACTCTTGGAAAAATAGCCATAAAGGCAACATCAAAAATCTCCTGGTAGGATATTGCTGATAGCTTTAAACCTAGAGCGATTATCCTTTTAGTGTTAAGATTCAAAATTTTTGCATTCGTTTCCTTTGCTGCAATTGAAATGACATTGATGGTGTCGATCTTTGATGTTCCTCTTAGTTTATCAGGTGTAAATTTTCTTAAGAAGGATGTCAAATGTTCCTACACTATTACGCTTTTTCCTTAACATGAGAATATGAAGCGATCACTTTCCAAGATTAGATCTATCAGACGGAAAAAAATGCTTGATATTTGATCTATTAAAAACTCTGGAGAAGATGCATGTGTTTCGCTTTTGTCAAACAACATATGCAGTTTATATTGCAGCTTAATTTGTAGTGAAAGCGACCTGAGTCTCTTTTAATTGGCTGTATCATGGCCTGGCCTGTTTCAGTGAATTATAGCACCTGGCCTAGAGCTGTTAATATTTGTTTGAATAGCGTTTAATTATCTATTGCCTTGTCTTTCTAATCCTTCTCCAAAAGACATCATTGCCAAAGGTTTTCTATTTGGGGAAATGGAGGAACCAAATGATGAAAATATGACTTCTACATGTGGAAGTATGATTTTGCCAGTGTTATTGAGGATTCACAAATTACTTGCACTTTTCAGTTTGTTGCTGAGTTGCTGCTTTATTCATTCAAAAAGCTAATCATTTGTTTGGCTTTGAGTTTACATAGAAATTATTTTGCTTTTGATATATATATATATATATATATATATGAATTTGATCCCTTAGAACTGATAATCATTTTGCCGTTTCCAATCTGGTTCAAAAAGAGATGGATGGAAAGGTAACAGATGCAGTGATTGTTTTGATTGATAAGAAAGAAGGAGAAAAAATTGATAGAGCGTTAGTGAAGAAAGTTTTGGAGATTTTTGTGCAGATGGGTATGGGAAGTATCGATTTTTACCAACAGTATTTTGAAGCACAGATGATTATTATTATTCACTGAGGCTTGTAATTGGATTCTACAATATTCGTGTCCGGATTATATGGTAAAAACAGAGGAGTCTTTGAAGAAAGAAGAGGATAGCGTTTCTCGAGCACTGAGCCGAAGTTGATCGAGAAAATACAAGAGTTACTGGTGGTGCACAAGAATCAATTACTTGGAAACAGGCAATCCGGATGTCGTGTATTAATTACCGAAGTAAAGTTTGATGCTCTTTCCAGGATTTTCAGGCTGTATACTGAAGTACCAGAGGAATTGAAGCTAACCGCAGATGACACCCAGACTTGATGACGTGGCAGTGGAGCTGTGACTCTTACGCACGTGTTTCACGGACTTGCTGATGATGCGGCCATTTTAGGGGTGATAAAGCGAAGAACTTTGGTGGGTTTGTGACTTGTGAGGGTCTAGCGAGGGTTTCAATCTTACGTTCATTACATTTACAAATAAGATAACGATTAAAGAGGGAATTGCATTTTACAATGATTATTTATAATTGACTCTTTGCAATCCGCTTTTGTAATTTTACTTTTATGATTATTTATTTATTTATAATTGCATTTTACAGTACAATTGGAATACTGCACTGTGATTTTGATTTTAGGATAGTATAAGGCTTTACATAAAGTTAATGTCAACAGCAGGGAATTTCTGGTCACTAGCTTAAATTCCACCTGAGCTTACCATCTTCTCGACAGGAAATTATTTATAATTTACCATTTTCAAACTGTCAAAAGATACACGTGTTAGAAATCCACACGTTTGTTATCCCTTTGATTCCTTGAATTGCGCGGGAATTTCTTAGATTATTCGTACGGAAAAATGATAGGGACAAAATGGCTCTAACCGGAAGAAATAAATAGTAGCATTGACAAATTATGGATGTAAATTGTTTACATTAGTCTTCATATAATTCATCTTTGTTAGAATTATATTTATGTTAATACTAAATTAGGATCAATCATTTTTTTTCAATTGATATTTCTTGTTTAATTCAAATTATCACTATTTTTTATGTAATTAGAATTATGATTATGTCTTACTTAAAAAAAAAAAAAAAAAAAAGACCATGTAT
>JAVXUL010062436.1:0-10170 GCA_035590515.1 Trichilia minutiflora
ATATATTGAAACAAAAAATTATTATCGTTTTTAATTTTCAGTATCAATTTATCTTTTTTTTATTTTTAGTTCTATAAATTATAAAATAATAAAAATTCAGAGATAAAATCGATTTTTTGACGAAAATCTTCCGATATTTAAGTTAATAGGTTTTGCTTATATACGAAAGTGATGAAAAGTAGTGAGTAAATCAGAGAAAAGCTCAAGGTCTAATAGCTGTTGTGTGTGTGTGTTGAACATGAAATCAAAGAGAATGATTACTGCCCAACAATTTAGTTAATCCATTCGTGAATATTCTGTCCGTAAAAAATTATATGTACCTCCCTTTATTTTTGGATTCAATTACGATGAAATCATAGATTTCTATACCTATTGACACGTGTTATTTTCTGATTGGCGTGCTCTTAAAAGTTATAGCGGGAATCATAGGGTATAACTGTTGTATGTGCCGTACCATACCATGTGTATCTAGGAATATTCTAAAAAGTAGTGGGATCAGATACCTGATTTCCCAAGGCTCCGAGTCCTGATGTTCCTTCTGAAAATGTGTCAAGTCTTTGATGACACCAGACATCAGTGTCGTATATACTATTACATTTCACAGGTGTTCCCGAGGCTTCGATACCATATATAACCGATGCTTGAAAGAATACTCCGAGATGGAGTCTCGGATAGGTGTTACTGAGGATTTCTTCCGAGCACACATTTGCAATGAGTAATTCGAAAGAGATTCTCTGAATTGATTGCCTCGGATGAATCGTCAAACAAGACTTTATTACTTTTACTATTGCAAAAAGAGGTCTCGGAACATTATCGTATTGGAAAATTTGTGGGGAGAGTTATGTTTGTATAATGGGTCTGGGCTTTTGGATTAGGCTTTGATGAAAATACTCAAATATTAAGTCCCCCAATTTTTAATTAAAAATTTAATAAATATTATATAACTGTCTCGGGTAACCTTTTCGAAATATAACCATCGTCCACGTGGTACCTCCTCATTGAAAGATAAGACTGAATGATAGAGATAATCAGGCTACAATAATTCGTTTGAAGAAATAGGCCCCACAAGAATTTGAATTTTGAAAAGACATGACTTTTGGCACTTTAGATCGAGTGATGTGGCACTCCCTGCCCATTGGATTTGAGACTGAGGTTAGGATTTTTTCTGGTCTTCCCCCATTCTTCTATAAATACTCTCCCCTTTTCTGAAGTCTACTTTTCTTTTCTTTTCTTATGTATCTTCAACACACTATACTCAGAGCTTCCTAATGATCTTTTACGGACATTCAATCGCAGCTTTCAATTGGTTCTACAAACTCTCTTTCTCCAAATTTGTCTTCAGATTATTCAGTAAGTTTTTCATCAATTCCTATCATTTTATATTTTCTGTAAGTTTTTGTACCTAGTTACTGTATATCTAGATACGATGAAATGCACGTAGAAACCTATTAGAATGATTTAATGGCCTCTTATAGGCATTCAAGACCTGTAGAACATAATTCATTAGTCCAAAATTGTTGGTAATGTATTAAAGACAGAGACTCAAATGACGTCTCGATTCAAACTTAATAAGATATGGTGTTTTTAGTAGTAATAAGAATTTTTTGAATTATTAATGATCCCTGAACAGTCCTAATGACCTTTTCATTTTTGTTTTTTAGGCAAATGGTTTGTCTCAACTGTCCTCGAGACAGATTTAGAAGCTTACACGATATGCTTCGGAATCCCTGAAGATATATACCTCCGAGCCCCCGAGACCAACGAAAAACTCAGTACCCCCCCCGAAGGAGAGATAGCCTTCAATGAAGAGTTGTTTTTCCTCAGAGCTAGGTTACCATTATAGCCATATTTCTCTAGGATTTTTAGTGCATTTAGGTTAGCTCTTTACCAGCTCAATTTGAATAGTTAGAGAACACTGTCGGGTTTATTTGTACTTTGGAGTGAAATAAGTGATTCTCCCTACCATAAAAGAGATAGAGCATTTGTTTGTGTTGAAGAGAAATCCTAAGAGGAATGATATTATTTACAAGATAGGCCTTGGAAACCTAATCCAATCAAAGAAAACCCAACTTGTAATAAAGATTGAAAAAATAAGTTATTTTTTGTAGGCAGGAATTGGAATTCCGAGCCTCTTAACGATGTTCTGAGATCCTTCTATGATGCTCTAGTATGGAGGGGAAGCCAACATAGATCCTCGGAGTTTATAGGTAATCAGGCAGGCAAGATCTCAGTCACCTGATCAAAGAACTCTATTATCCGACATGAAGTTATTCGCCTCGGGCTTAGTTAAGACCTGTCCGAGTAAGGAATATGTAAATATGCAAAAAAGAGCATTTGCTCAAAATAAATATTCCCCATCCGGTGTGTTTTTGTTACAATATTGTCTTTATACTTATGATTAATTGTTTTTTGTTATGCTTACTGGTTACTAATCTGTTTGTGTCTTCCCTTTTGCAGAAATAATGGCCTCCACAGACACTCCAAAAAATGCCTTGGCTTCCCTGACTCAGTTGACAAGTAAGAAAATAGTCGAGACATCTAAGCAGCATCAGAAAAGACCAACTGAGACCTCCAAACAATCACAGCAAAAACACGTTGAAACCTCAAGGTAATTACCCCCTGAAAGGTATTAACCAAAACCCCGCTGCCTTGTAAGGAAGAACCAGAGGCCAGTTGTACTTTTGGAGTTAGATTCCGAGACCCATCCCCATTCCCCTGCAAAAAAAGATAAGGGAAAAGGGACCATAATTGAGAATTCTCTCATTGAGAAGGCCCGAAAAAAGGCTAGAACTGAGGAGATTGACACCCTTAGGGCTTTTTTCGACATCTTTTTCTGATAGGCTAATATACTTGAGCTCTCACCGGATGATCTCAATAAGGCAAAATGGCCACATTATGATCATCTCTTGGGGCTGATCAGTGATATAGGGAAGAACCTCTCCCCAAGGGTGATTAAGAAAATGAAAGGTTGGGGGATGTCAAAACCATGAAATTTATTTACAAATGGAGAATACGGGTAAGTCTCATTATTTCCCTTTCAAGAATCCTCTGTTTATAGCTTTACTGATAATTCCTTTGCTTGGAGGCGATCCAACAAATGAAGTCCCAGTTAGAGGCCCAGAAAGATGACACTAGCAGGCTTAACAAACTTGAAAATGATAATGCCTTTGTCAATAAGTCATTGGAGGAGGCTCAGGAAACTCTAGCAGTAGAGAGAACTCGATTTGATGAGAAAGAGGCGACATAGGCAAAGGAAAAAGAAGAACTAGAAATCCGAATGGCGGCTGTAGAATCAGAGCAGACAAGCATTGGCCTTGAGAATGCCAATCTGAAGTCAAGGCTTTCTCAAAAGGAGTCGGAGCTGGAGTTATACAGGAAGAAAGTTACTGCTAAAATAAGAAAGGCTTAAGATACTGCAGCAAGGACACAAGCTATAGTAGACAAGGCAAAAGAGGCCATAGCAGTAGTCAAGGCTGAAGGTGTGGAGAAAATGGATTGGGCAATCGATCTACGAGGATCTCGGGAGGGAGATACCGCATTTTGAAGTCCCGAGTGTGAAAATACCTGAGGGAACTCCCGCCTCGGGTGCCACTCCTGAGATAAATAAAGAAATTCTAACTCCCGACCCTCTGACTGAGGTTGCTCACATCGATCCTTCTCTAGTAACAGAACAACCTCCTTCTGACCAGCTTGCAGACCCCAAGGAGGACCCGAAGCCTAAATTATCAGAGGACCCAAAAGTTATGAATAAAAAAAATTAGGCTCGGGAAATCTGTAATAGTGATAGGTCCTTGGTTTGTACAAACTGAATTACTTAAATGAAATATTATTCTATTGAATTTGATATCTACTTAGATAAAATTTTCTTTCTTGAAACAATATTTGTTTGTACTTAGAAAAATTTCAAGCTGATTAGGTAACAGAAATTATTCATATAGATAACTTTAAGTTTGATTGATGCAGACCACTCATATAAATTTTAACTAGTATAAGAGATAAAAAGTTACTTTAAATAAAATACTTATTCAAACAAATGACTTAGAAAAATTTTTACCAAATAAAGGGTCAGGTTAAATAATATCCGAGCAAACAACTTAAAAAATTTTTATTAAATATAGGACTATGTCAGACAGTATGCAGCAAAATCAGAGATAACAAATGTGCTTATCACAAAAAGATAAAAATATGATATCCGAAACATATTGATCTCATTAATATTTGACATAAACTGTGTGTACAATCAGAGGAAGTTAATAGGTATATTCATTTAATGATCCGATTTAAAAAATAATGAAAAGTATAACAAATCGTAAGTAATACTCGGTCTTGGATCATGGACAATGTGGTCATGTACATGAATAAGATCGGGGATGATGTGATCCCTATAATCGACCTTGGACATTACAGTCCAAAAAGCCTTATAACAATATGATTCCTTAAGCTGCATACATCCTTATCATGAAGACGACGTGGTCTCGTTAGTATAAGGTCTTCTCAGGGACGACGTGGTCCCAAAAGTTAACCTCGGACGACGTGGTCTATATGGCCTCAGAACGACGTGATTTCATAAGCTACAAATATCCTTAGTATGGAGACGATGTGATCTCATTGGTATAAGGTCTTCTCGGGTGATCTCAGCAGTTGGCCTTAGACGACGTGATCCATATGACCTCAGAACGATGTGTTTTATAAGCTGTAAATATCCTTAGCATAGAGACGACGTGGTCTTGTTGATATAAGGTCTTCTTGGGAACAACATGGTCCCAACAACTAGCCTTGGACGACATGATCTATATGACCTCAGAATGATGTGGTTTCATAAGCTACAAATATCCTTAGTATGGAGACGACGTGGTCTCGTTGGCATAAGATCTTCTCGGGGATGACGTGATCCCAGTAGCTAGTCTCGAACAACGTGGTCTATATAACCTCAGAACAATGTGGCTCCATAAGCTGCAAATATCCATGGAGACGATGTGGTCTCGTTAATATAAGGTCTTCAACTGAAAGATTCGACCAGCCTTGACATAGGAAAGGGATCTAATGAGAGTACTTGAGAGAGAGGCATAGTTAAAATTCTTCACGAAGTATATATTTATGACGTCAGATGCTGGTTCAAGGAGGTTTGGTCCAAAAGTTCAAGGATAGTATAACTTTAATCTGTCAGCGATCCAAGGCTTTCTGACTGGAATGCCATTCGGGGTTTCCAGTTTATAAACTCTCGATCCAAGTATTTGAATGACTTTGTATGGTCCTTTCCAATTGGTCCCAAACACTCCTTCACCAGAAATTTTAGTGTTAAGAGTTACTCGTCGGAGGACTAAATCCTCCCTCTGAAAAGTTTGGCGTCTAAATTTTTGATTTTAATATCGAGTCACTTTTTATTGGTTAGATGTTATCGGTATTATGGCCTCATCTCTTTTTTCTTTTAATAGATCAAGATCCAGCCTTTGGCTAACCTCATTCTTCTCATCATAATATTCTTGCACTCGGAAAGTCGGGATATCAATCTCAATCGAAATCATGGCTTCACACCTGAAAGCTAATAAAAATAGAGATTCCCCTATTGCTGTTCGGGGAGTGATTCTGTAGGCCCAGAGTACTTCAGGTAACTTGTCAATCCAAAATCCCTTATGTTCTCCGAGCTTCTTCTTCAACGCTTTCTTGACCATTTTGTTAGCAGCTTCAACCTGTCCATTAGCCTGAGGATGCGTGGGGATAACAAATCTTTGGTCAATATAGAAATCCAAGCAAAATTTCCCGAACTTGGCATTGTCAAACTGCTTTCCATTGTCAACTACCAAAATTTATGGGACTCCGAAGCTGTATATTATATTCTGCTTGATGAAGGTTGTTGTCTTCTTCTCTGTTATGCTGGAGAGTGGCTCCGCTTCCACCCACTTTGTGAAATAATCTATCGCCACAATTGCATACTTGGTGTTGGTTCGAGCAATCAACAATAGTCCGATCAAATCTAAACCCCATTAAGAGAAATACCAAAAACTCGAAAGACAGGTGAGCTTCTCCGGGGGCTGTCTTGAAATATCTCTATGAATCTGACATTTATGGCAAGATTTAACAAACCAGAAAGTATCCTGCGAGATTGTCAACCAATAATATTCTTGTCGAATAATTTTGTGCATCAAAGAGCAAGCCCCTCCATAACTTTCACATGTCCCTTTGTAGATTTCTTTAAAAACTTTATCAGCCTCATCTAGCCTTAAATATTTCAAATATGACAAGGTAAAATCACGTTTATAGATTATATTATCAATAACAGCGTACCTAACTAATATACTTTTTATCTTCCTTGTCTCGTTCTTATCAGCTGGTAGTTCTCTATGTTGAATGTAAGACTTCAGTTTCTTCATCCACTTTGGGTCGAGAGTTTCCTGCTCAATAGCAATAAATTCTTCTTTCAGATTTACACTTTTCTTTTTCAAGACTTCAATTGGTACCAAGTTTAAGGCCTTTCCTTTGAATATTGAGGTTAATTTTGCCAAGAAATCAGCCCAAAAATTTTCTATCCGAGAGAGCTGTTTCACTGTGACCTTTTGGAATATTGTCATTGGCTTTCTGTCTTGGATAAGATAAGCCTGCATGTTGTCCTCTTGAGCCTGAAACTGCCCATTAATCTGATTGGCAATTAACTGCTAATCGCTATTTATGTTCAAATTTAGGGCTCCCAAAGTTTGAGCCAATTTGATTCTAGCGATTAGTGCTTCATATTCTGCCTCATTATTGGTTACTTTAAAATCAAACCGCAGGGAGTACATAACTTCTTCTCCATCAGGCCTCTTCAGAATTATCTCGGCCCCACCTTCTTGAATGTTTGATGCTCCATCAACATATAGCTGCCAAATAACTTTCGAGACCATAAAGTCGAATGTATTATTCTCATCTCGGATGTTGCTGATATCAGAGACCTATATTACTGACAGCTGTTATGAGACCATTCGTTCTACTATAAAATCTACTAGAGCCTGTCCCTTAATGGCTTTTTGAGGCTTGTAATCTATGTCATATTCACTCAGTTCAATAGACCACTTCACCAATCTTACTGACAAATCTGGTTTATGAAGAATTTGTTTCAAGGGTTAGTCTGTCATTATAATTATCTGATGTGCCTGAAAATAAGGGCGTAACTTTCTGGCTGCGGTGACAAGTGAGAGAGTAAACTATTCTACTAGAGTATATCTTGTCTCGGCATCCAGTAATGATTTGGTCATGTAACAAACTAGCCTTTGTACCCTTTTACCATCTTCTTTTACGAGAACAGAACTTACTGAGTGTTCCCTGATTGTTAGGTACAACTACAAAACGTCTCTCTTCTCAAGGCTTACCAGATGGGAAACATGAGCCAAATACTCCTTGAGTTATAGGAAACTCTTATCATAACTCTCGTCCCACTCTAGTTTTTTTCCTTTTCTCATCATCTGAAAGACATGGAAACACTTATCGGTGGCCTTCAAAATAAATCTGCTCAGGGCTGCCAATCTCCCTATTAGACTCTGTAGTTCTTTTATTGTGATTAGGGGCTTCAAATCCAGAATAGCTTTGACCTTTTACGGGTTAGCCTCGATCCCCCTTTCACTGACTATATACCCGAGAAATTTTTCAACTCTAACTCTAAATGAACATTTCTCGGGATTTAATTTTATGTTATACCTTCTCAAGTAAGAGAAGGTTTCCTCCAGGTGTTCGGTATGGTCCTAGGCCTTCACAGATTTCGTGATCATATCATCTACATACACTTTCATAGTTGACCCAATCAAAGATTTAAAAACCTTATTGACTAGCCTCTGGAATGTTGCCCCTGTATTCTTTAATCCAAAAGGCATAACTGTATAATAATATAGCCCTTGGTCAGTGACAAAGGCTGTCTTATCCTGATCAAGTTCATGCATTTTGATTTGATTATATCTCGAGAAAGCATCCATAAAACTAAGAAGCTTGTGACCCGTCGTGACATCTATCAATTGATCAAACTTTGGTAGAGGGAAGCTATCTTTGGGGTAAGCTTTGTTCAGATCTGTGAAGCCACACACATTCTTTATTTTTCATTAGCCTTTTTTACCATCACCACATTTGTAATCCACTTGGGATACTGGACTTCTCGGATAAATCCCGCCTTCAGAAGCTTGTCGACTTTTATTTTAATAGCCTCTCTCCTTTATGTGTTAAATGTTCGCCTCTTTTGAGCCACTGGTTTAAAACTTGGATTCACCGTTAATCAATGAGAGATAATCCGATCACTGATCCTTGTCATATCATCGTGAGATCAGGCAAACACATCAGCATTCCGTCTCAACACTTCAATCAGAGATGTTTTATGGTCAGGGGTCAAGTTAAACCTAATTTTCACAGTTATTTTCCGATCGTTCATCATTTACAACCACTGTAACCATTTTTTCTATTGGCTCAATAGATGATGATTTTTGAAATTGGCTCATCATTTTCTCCACATCTTCTAACGAATCTTCTTGCTGATTATCTCTCATATGCCCTATAGCTGTTTCTTCTAATAGGCGTTTATGAATACCGTAGGAATTCCTTGAAGTAATGGCAAAGAAGGATCGGGCCTCATTCTGATTTTCTCTTACAATCCCAATTCCATCTCCTGCTCTAAACTTCAATTTCAAGTAGTGAACACTCTCCACTGCTTTCGTAGATAGGAGAAATAGTCTCCCCAAGATCATGGTATTTGGCATCTTAAGATCCACGACCTGGAATTCTATCATAGTAATCTTCTGATATAGTCTATCACCCATTGTTACTGGTAACTGCATCGTTCCCAAGGGATATACACATGACTCCCCAAATCTATGCAGAACGGTCTCGGCAGGTCTCAATCTTAGATCCTCAATGCCCAAAGAGTCTAAGGTTTTTTTGAAGATAATATCGGTGGAACTCCTTGTGTCAATCAATATTCTTCCAACCTGAGAAGTCCCCACTGTCAGTGTAACAACTAGGGCATCATCGTGTGGATAGTGGACTCTATATTCATCTTCTTTTGTAAACATTATTGGCACTGAGGTCACCTTTAGTCTCTTCTCTGCACGCACATTTATTATATACGACTCAATATTTGTGCTCGGTAAAGAGTACCGAGAGTAATTTTTCTGAGACCTGTTGGAATTTTTAGCTAACGTGTGACCTCCTGTAATTACTATAGTATCATCGCGCTTTTGGGCCTGGCTCGGATTTTAGGCTTCTCATCATTCTGAGCCACAAACTCGATCAAGTAGTTATTCCTGACCAAGACTTCAATCTGATTCTGCAAGTCATAACAGTCATCTGTCAAATGTCCCACATCTTAATGGAACTCATAGAATCTGTTCTTCACTTCCCCTGTTAGCTTGGCTCTGATCGGACGGGGATTTAACAAAAGGGTTTTCCATCTCTTTATCTTCTCTAAGATCTGAGAAAGGGATGCATTCAGGGGAGTAAATTTTATTTTTTCTTTTAATTGAGCCACTTGCCTCGGATCATCTCTCCGAGGCGATCTTCTTGCATAAGGCTCCTCCTTGCGTCTGTCATTCTGATAATACTCTAGGGCTCAGTCTCTCCCATGATTCATCTCAGAGAACTTTCTCTTTTTATTCTTCCATTTCTTATTGTCAGACTTTTTGAATCGGTTATTATCTCTTGGAGGAACACCCACCGATTTTTTCTCCTTCATCTTCAACATTACCTGATTCTCAACTTTAATCTCATCAATTAATTTTCTCCGAGCAGCTTCATATGTTTTCACCAAGGACTTACATATGGCATACCAAACCCTATCGATTTTAAGCCCCTGTCTCAATCCTTTCAGTGCTAAAAGATGAGGAAAGGCTCCCAACTTGAGCATTTCCTCATGATACCTTTTGGCGAAGCTTCTGAGACTTTCACCACTCCCTTATTTGAGCAATAGCAAAGAGCTCGGAGTCTTGGTAATAAAAATTGCTCCTTAAAACTCATTGGTGAACACATCATACAACTGTCCAAAGTCTCGGATGCTCTCCGGAGTCAATCCTACAAACCATTTCTGTAACGACCCGTATCTCACCCCAAGGGTATAATTGTCATTTCTTACTCACCCCGTTTGGACGTCGGTGTTTATTTCATATCCCGTGTAGTTGTGGGTGTAATTCGAGGCTCGTGTGGGGCCTAATTAAGTGAGAATCT
>JAVXUL010062458.1:0-10169 GCA_035590515.1 Trichilia minutiflora
AGAATATCCACCGTCTCCATACTCGCGTCCCTTCCGAACCATCGGCTCTGATACCACTTGTTGAGACCGGGGAGCCCACCCAAACACCGGGGAGAACACACATAAGCCAAATGAGTTAACATATTCATGGACTTGGACACCACTTTCAACCCAAAACCTTAAGGCATTGGGTCTATAGGTCCATTCCACTTATATATTACTCATTTGCCTTTTATCTTTCCAATATGGGACATTTTTACTCATCCACTCACACTTGATATTCTAACAGTTTGAATATTTATTTAGATGACTAGAGTGGACTTTGGTTTGTTGAGAATTCTATGGATATAGATGAAGACGGAACTTTACGTGTTTGGTTTGCTTATTTTGAGCTTTGATCAACAGCATTTTGGTTATGATGGCTCACGGCTTGTTTAGAAGTAATGATTCTACCTTTTTGTGTACTCTATTTCAGGGGTATTCAATGTTTGGTGCTCTCTCCCCTTTTGAGTCTCTGCTCTGTTATGGCATGATTCATTAAAAATTTTATACTATGATTGCTTGTATTATGTTTATTGCAGTAAGAGAGAGATGTTCTTAAGAAATATGTTCAGTATGTATTATTGCTGGAATGTGTGATGAGTTAGTTCTGTTTTCAAATATTTTTCCTGCTATATTTGGCTATTTGTTAGATTGTGATTTAATTTTTGATAAGAATGTCACCTTAAGCTAATGAAAATATGGTTTTGAAGAGGTATTGAGCATTCTTGAATTATTTGCACTTTTTGTATGTTGCCAATTTATAAGTTTAAAAGCTAATCATTTGTTTGGTTTTAGTTTATAAAGAAATTATTTTGATCTTTCTATACATGTAAATTTTGATGGTGCACTAGCAAATGGTTAGCGTATGCATGGAAAAGACTTCCATGTTTATTACTCTATCCCGATGGGGTTCCTTAAATCTCCTTGAAGTTTCCAATGGAAAATTCAAATAGTTTTTCCTTTCAATGTTCTCATAAGAGTATAACAAATTTCATTACTTTCTATGGATGCTGGATAACTTCTCCACTCATTTATATTTCTTCTCACACATCATATATTTTTTTTTCTTTTTGCTTCATCTCAGTAAATCTCATAGGTTGCGTTTATTTTCATGTCGGTTCTATGTTTCAAGTTTAAAGTACTTGTATCCTTTTTAATTGCTATTCTGTTGAACTGGAGATTTCTTGTGACCCTTGATTAGGTTTGTTTTACTGGTACATCTTTGTTTCAATTATGTTACTCTATACACTCGTAAGTATATATTTGTGTTTTCTTTTAGTTTTTTTTTTCATTACATATGTTTGTCATTTTTGCTGGTTTTAATTTGAGAGCTTTAAATTCCTTTGAACTTGATTGGTTTTCATTTTTGGGCAAAATATTTTGGATTATATATATATTTATATATATATGTCTTATCAATAGGATATAAGTAATGTGTATGTTATTACCTGAGATTCGTTTTAATATTTTGTTTTAGCTTTCTTCTTAAATTGGTAATGTCCATGAAACTTCAATATTCTTTTATAGTTTTCTATAACTTTTCATTTGAGTTGAAATAATTTATGATGTTTGCATTTTAGTCATCGATTCCATTGACATATTTGAATATTATTTGTGGATTTCTTTTGACATGGTTTCTTATATGTATGGTTGCGTAAGATGTCAAGTTTATAGAATTTTATATGTTTGATGATATAGTTTCTTTATGACATGTATAATTATATTTAGAAATGATAATATATTTTATGATGATTTTCATATAGTTTCGGTGAAATCATTTATTTTTTATTTTGAATTTATAATAAATGGTGATTTTATAAATGAAATATTGATTTTATATTATTATCATTGTGTTTAGATGCTTCGAGGGAGCAGTTAATTAGCTCTCATTAATTCGGGTTTGGTTTGATATTTTCTAGTTAATACTATGAGCAGATACTTTTCTATTTATTTATTTAATTATATATTTTGAATAATCCATAAAAAAATTATATTTTTAAATATTTTAGGACGTTAGAGGATAGTATATATTTTTGTGTGAAGACGAAGTAATTGGTTTTGTGTAGTGATCAGGAGGACCCCTTGTTTGTGATAAAACTTTCATAGAAAAAATATTTTATGATTTTGATATGTTTTTTATTTTGATTTTTATGTATATTGGTAGTTTGTAACCAAATGTGATTTTATGTGATAATGAAAATATTTTATGGTATAGTTATATGATTAAAATGATGATTTATTGATTTGCTATGATTTCGATGTTCGGCCAGTGGGTCGGGTTTTTATGTTGGAATTGATTATATGAATGAAGAGCCAATTGTAGCTATAGAGATAAGTAACCCGAATGGAGACCTATAAGAGGTCGTCCAAGTGAGTGGTGCATCGGTAAGGCTGATATAAGGGGGATGATTACCCCATTTGTGATGGAGTGGCTCACCATATGAAAAGTAGAGGACAATCATGTAGGGTATCACGTGACTACTCGAAGTCAACATCAGTGATAGGCACTGTTTTATAGGTATTTGCATATATACTATATATTATAATAAATAAAGGTCTATTTTATTCATAAATTTATTTTGTATAGAAAACTCATTGATGGTCTCAGAATTAATCTTAGCCCGAATAATTACCGAAAAAGGGAGCCAGCCTAATGATTTTATACTTATCTAAGTTTTCTATTTTAAATCAATTATTTTTAAATGAAGTCATTTTTTAAATGATTTACGAAAGTTATTCTATATTTTTTTATATAAAAAGTGATGTTAAAGATATTAGTTCAAGAAATACTATCTATTATTATGTTATTATGTTATTATGTTTTTATTTACTCACGAAATATACTCTCGTATGCTCACCCCCCACTTTTTAGTTTTAGGTGAATTTGATTTTAATGCATCAAGTAGTACGGTGGTGTTAGTATTAAGATTTATATTATTTAAGTATATTTATAAACTCGGCTCATATTTTTTTTAAAAAGTTTATATCAACTGGGATTAGCAAAAAATTTTATAATTTGTATATCGATGTTTCGAGTTTGGTAAACATATTTTGTAAAATATTATAAAACTTATTATTGTTATTATGCTCTTGAGTTGTGTATATTTATATCTTCAATGATTCATTTTATGGATTTATAAATTTATTTAAATACCTTGTAGTGTTTGAGATTGAATTGAGAAATTTATCAAAATTTGGGTGTTTGAGAAGAAAAGATATTGAAAGTGTTTTAAATATTAGTTTTGAAAACAGTTTTTTCAAAAGCCTTATAGACTCTCAATATGCATTCAGAAGTAATTGAGTGCATATTGAAAGTTTGTGACAATTGTCACGTGTGAGATCCACAGATCGGGACGTGACACTTCCTCTTCATCTCTGCAAAAGCAACAAATTTTCACCATAATCAACCGTTTGTATACTTTTCTCCATGTCGTAGCTTTAATGGAATTATTTACTACAGACTTTTTACGTTTTTGTTAACAACGCCACTTTACTGTTAGATAACTACCATTTTGGTTCTAGCATGCATTCTTTTTTTTTTTTTTTTGATTAGTTGTTTAATTTTTAAGTTAATGGCTGTTTTTTAACTATTAGTGACAAGTTTCTTTTATTCGATTTTTTTCCATTTTATTAGTGGCAATTAGATAGGAAGTTAATTATTTTCTTTCTTGTATAAATTCAGAAGTTTTCTTGAATGAAAGTGCGGAATTTTTACCAATTTAAAAAAGGTTTTTTTATCTCTTAACTATTGTGTATTTTAACAATGGTATCAGAACTTTATTTGATCTTACAGGACCAAAAACTTAAATAGCATATAGTAACCAATCCTTGATCCCACCCATCATTTTAATTGGTCAAAATTATCACATTTGGTCAGTAAAAATGAGCTTTTTTAGAAGCCTATGACCTTTAGGAAACAGTAACTGAAGACAAAACAATCCCTCCTCTACTAACAGACCCTACCTTAGCCTAAATCAAATTCAACAGTGAAGAAAAGGCAAAGAAGTCTAAAGCCAAGTCACTTATCTAAAACTCAGTAGCAGACACTGTATTCTATAGGATTATGGCTTGTGATATTGCAAAGGAAGCTTAAGGCAGGTTAAAAGAAGAATACCAAGGTAGTGATAGAACACGTCAAATGCAAGTGTTAAACTTGAAAAGAGAATTTGAGTAGTTGAACATGTAGGAGGATGAAACAATTAGTAAGTATACTGATCGAATCTCTTTGATTGTTAATAACATTAGATTGCTTGGTGAAGAATTTACAGAGAAGAGAATTGTAGAGAAAGATCTTGTGACTCTTCCTGAGAGATTTGAGTCCAAGATTTCCTCTCTTAAAGAGTCTAAGAACCTAAACACAATTTCATTAGGTGAGCTAATGAGTGCTCTTCAAACACAAGATCAAAGGAGGACTTTAAGGTAGGACAGGTTCACTGAATGGGCTTTTTCTGTGCAAAAACAACAACCTGTTAAAGGAAAGTAGTAGCTTAATTAAAAAATAAGGGTAAGCATGATGGTGAAAATAGTAGTGAAGTTTCAAAGAAGTCATTCCCTCCTTGCAAACACTGTAAAAAGATAACTCATCTAGAAAAATATTACTAGTGGAGGCCTGATACTGTATGTGGAAACTATACATAGATGGGGCACATATCCAAGGTTTGCAAATTCAAAAACAAAGTCTCTAAACATTCACAAGATCAACTGGCAGATGTAGTTGATGCATAGGAGGAGCAGCTTTTTGCTGTTTCTTGTTTCTCAACCAATGACTCGTCTGATGGTTGGCTTATTAACAGTGGTTGCACTCATCACATATGTAATGATGGAAAGATGTTCAGGATTCTTGATGATACTTACAAATCCAGAGTAAAGGTAGGAAATGAAGAGTTTTTGGATGTTAAAGGAAAGGGATCAGTTGTTGTATTAACAAATTAAAGTATCAAAATTATCCCTGATGTTTTGTATATACCTAATATTAACCAAAGTTTGTTGAATGTTGGACAGATGCTTGAAAAAAATTGCTCACTTCATTTTAAAGATTGCAAATGCACTGTTTTTAATTCCTATATAGTATAATTATTCTGTGTCAAGATGAATAACAGAAGTTTTATGATAAGCTAGGAGAAAGTGACTGAGCAAGCCTATACTGATTCTACACAATCAATTACAAACTTGTGGCACAAAAGGCTTGGTCATTTCAAGCAAAGAAGCACTGCAGAGATGAACAAGAAGGGATTGGTGGAAAATATACCTAAAATGTCTTGTGATGCTCAAGTTTGTGAGACCTATCAGTAGGGTAAGTAAACAAGGCTGTCATTTCAAATAAATCAAGCATGAATAGCCAGCCAGAGACTTCAGCTCATCCACACTGATGTTTGTGGTCCAATGAAAACAAAATCCTTGAATAGTAATAATTATTTTCTCTTGTTTATTGATGACTGCACTAGGATGTGTTGGGTTTATTTCATTAAACATAAAAGTGAAGTCTTTGATGTTTTAAAACAATTTAAAGCTTTACTAGAGAATCAATGTAATCTTAAAATTAAAGCTTTAAGATTAAAATTAGAGCTTTAAGATCTGACAATGGTGGAGAATATACTTCTTGTCAATTTGTTGAATTTTGCAAGAGTGCAGGCACTGAACATCAACTGACTGTACCATATACCCTACAACAAAATGGTATATCAGAAAGAAAAAAATAGGACCATGATGGAGATGTCCAGGTGTCTTTTGATTGAAAAACAAAGACCAAAACAGTTCTGGGCAAAGACAGTCAATACTTCTGTCTATTTATTGAATAGACTACCCACAAAGGCTTTGCAAGACAAGACTCCATATGAAGCTTGGTATGACAGTAAGCCATCAGTACACCATCTCAGAATTTTTGGATGCATATATTAATATCAACTACCAAAATCCAAAAGAAGCAACCTAGACAACAAGGCTTAAAAAGACATTTTCATGGGTTATAGTTCATCATCCAAAGGCTACAGGATTTTCTATTTGAAAATAGAAAAAATAATTCTGAGTCGAGATGTAAAGTTCGATGAGGCAGCTGCTTGGGATTGGGAGAATCAAAAGAATCCTTGTACTATCCTTTACCTAAAAGAGCAACCTCAACTTGTAGTAGATGAATTGATAGATGATTTACCAGTGAAGGTTACAAGATCCTTAGAGAAAATTTATCAGATGTGTAGCTTGGTTGTCAATAAACCAACAAGTTATGTTGAAACACAAGACTCTCAAGTATAGAAGAGAGCTATGCAAGCTGAACTTGACATGATTAACAAGAATGAGATCTGGAAACTGGTTGATAGGCCTACAAATCGCAAGGTGATTGGTGTAAAATGGGTTTTCAAAACAAAATTCAATCCTGATGGCTCGATATGCAAACACAGAGCCAGATTGGTGGTGAAAGGCTATGCACAACAATATGCTGTCGATTACCAGCAAACATTTGCTCTAATAGCAAGGTATGACATAATCAAATTCTTTTTGCATATGCAACTCACAATTCTTGGCAGATTCATCAACTTGATGTCAAATCAGCTTTCTTGAATGGCTTGCTCATTAAAGAGATTTTTGTAAAGTAGCCTGATGGTTTTATAATTTCTGGTAAAAAAGATCAAGTTTATTTGCTAAAGAAGGCTTTGTATGGTTTAAAATAAGCTCCAAGAGCTTGGTATGAAAAGTTGGACAACCATTTCATCTAGCTTTGGTTTAGCAGAAGTCAAAGTGAAGCTACTTTGTATGTGAAAAATATTGATGGTGAGCTCTTAGTAATTTCAATTTATGTTGATGACATGCTTGTGACAAGAAGCAAACTTGAACTAATCTAAAAGTTCAAGGATGAAATGGAGAAAATCTTTGAGATGACTAATCTTAGAGTCATAAAGTTCTTTCTTGGAATGGAAGTGATGCAATCTAATAATGGTTTTTTTATATGCCAACGAAAATATATGTTTGATATCTTATACAAGTTCAAAATGCAAGATTGTAAATCTGTGAGCACTCCCATTTCTACTGGTTTGAAGCTTGGCAAGGATGAAAATGTTAAAAAAGTGGATAACAGTACTTATATAAGTTTGATTGGCAGCCTTTTGTATTTTACTGCAAGCCGACCTGACATTTTGTTTGCTATAAGTTTGCTCTCTAGGTTCATGCATTCGCCTAAGGAAACTCATTTTTCATCAACAAAAAGAGTGTTAAGGTACATTAAAGGAACCAACACATTTGAGATTTTCTTTCCAACATCTGCAGGGGAGATTTTGAAGCTAGTTGGTTACTCTAACAGTGATTGGGGTGGCTGTGTTGAAGATACTAAAAGCATTTCTGGATATTTATTTTTCTTGGGCACAAATTGTTTTAGCTGCAGCTCAAGGAAGCAAGAAACTACAGCTCAATCAACAGTAAAAGTAGAGTATATTGCTGTTGCCTCTATTGTAAACCAGGCTATTTGGCTAAGGAAAATGCTGAAGGACTTGGGGTGTGAACAAACAAAAGTTACCAAGATCATGTGTGACAATATTTTAGCAATTTCAATCTCAAAAAATCCAGTGTTTCATGGTCGAACTAAGCATATCAAGATCAAGTTTTATTTTATTAGAAAAGTTCAAGAATCCAATGAAGTGTTGCTTGTCCATTACTCATCTAAGAACTAGCTAGCAGACATTTTCACCAAGCACTACCAAAGGAAAGATTCGAAGATTTGAGACAAAGGATTGGTGTTTATCACCAAAATGCCAAAGAGGAGTGTTAGATAACTACCATTTCTGTTCTAGCATGCACTCTTTTTTTTTTTTTTGATTAGTTGTTTAATTTTTAAGTTAATGGCTGTTTTTTAATTGTTAGTGATAAGTTTCTTTCATTTAGTTTTTTTCCATTTTATTAGTGACCATTAGATAGAAAAGTTAGTTATTTTCTTCTTGTATAAATTCAGAAGTTTTCTTGAATGAAAGTGTGGAATTTTTATCAATTTAAAAGAAGGTTCTTTTAGCTCTTAACTACTGTGTATTTTAACACTTACTACCTCACCTTCTACACCTTCTAGTCTTTGTCTCAGAACTGGCCCTGTCTCTTATTTGGCTTTTAACACAAGCTTATCTATGGCGACCTGTTTCTCGGACGGTTTTCCCAGAAAGTTTGCAGGAGCATAATAAAGTTCTACCAGATATAGACGTGTTTATATGCACGGCTGATCCCAAGAAGGAGCCACCTGTAGAGCTGATGAATACAGTTTTATGGGCCATGGCCTTGGATTATCCTGTAGAAAAACTTCATGTGTATCTTTCAGATGATGGCGGTTCTTCAATAACTTTGTTTGCTATCAGAGAAGCCTTTGTGTTTGCTAGGTCCTGGATTCCATTTTGCAGGTGGTTTGGAATCAAGACGAGGTGCCCCAAGGTTTACTTTTCAAGTTTCGATAATGATCTTAGTATATGAAGAAGAAAGGAAGAAAATCAAGGTTTGAACACATTAGTTTTTATGTTTGTGCTTTATATTTGTGAAATTTATTCTTTGTGAGGATTTAAAAAGTTCAATTTAAGCAGTACCAACGCAGAGAAAGTATGAGATGTTCAAAGAACGCATTAAGAAAGCAGAAGCAAGCCATACGGTGGATGAAGAAACAAGCAGTTCGACAGCTCAAAATCATCCTTCAATTGCTGAGGTAGGTTGCTTGAGCTACCTGACCAAGTCGAGATGCCTCTTCTTGTGTGTGTTTCTCGAGAGAAAAAACCGACTCATCCGCACCACTTCAAAGCTGGAGCACTTAATGTTCTTGTATCTCTCTGTCTCTCCAGCTCCATCTCTTCTCTTTTCTGATATTTGTGTGTATTTAACGGATAGGAAGTATGTAACTCTTTGTTATCATTGTTGCAGTTTAGAGTCTCATAGGAAGTACGATATTTATGATAGCTAGTTGAGAACGATATTTGTGGTACGTTGGTGAAAAGGTTGATCTTTGTCTGATTTTTATACCTTATTATCTGCCGATTAAGTTACGTGCACAGCAAATGCTGAATCCAAGTCTAATCTGAATTAGAGCATAGCTAATTCAGAAATGTGCTTCTGAATTCTGATGTGGCCTGGAGTGATTTATTTTGTATTGTGTTTATTATAGAAAGGTGAGAATAGTCATTAATTCTTGAATCTAATTTCAGGTAAGATGGCCAGGCATGGATGGACTTCAGGGATCATTTTTGTCTGGAACAGGATTTTATATGAAGAGAGAAGCACTATATGGAAAATTTTCGGAAAATGGTCCGTTCATTACCCTAATCAACCAAAATATTTGCTGCAAGTCCTCATTCTGAGCAAACGTCGAAACAAGTTTTTTCAGACTCCATAAATAGAACTATCATTTTATGTTTCTTGCAATCCTTATATTCAAGTAAATTATTTGGTAACGGAACAGGAGTTGGAGATATGCAGGACATATTGTTTCATAACTCTTCCTTAAATTCTGTTCTGCAAAATTTGATTAAATCAGCATTGTAGGTTAAGAACAACATGAAGCTTGCTTAAGCATTGGATGACCTTACAACTGGGACACCACAATTCTTGCTTCACCTTTCTCTTTTTGCTCTCTGTAGATGGCATTTTTGCCATCAAAAAATTCATTGAAATTAACATTCAGTCAAAATAGCAGTATCATTCAATTTGAAATGAATCTTATTTCTCAGGTAACATTAAAATTGTTAAAGAAACGATTCTAAATTAACAACAGTATTTTTTGTGACTTAGTCTAAGTTTGTTATTCCTTCATCCGTAAGTCTCTCTATTTCAGTTGCCAGCACTGTTAATTAGTGCCAAAATATTTTGTATATTTCTAGTAATTTTCAGTTGTTATGTAACCCTATTTAAAAGGCATCTTTGGTTATGAATAAATGGCATCGAGCTGGAATAAGTTTTCTGTATATCAAGTGTTTGATATTCTTCCTCTTTGAATCATGTTGTTGTTTATTTATTTCTTGGGCAATATTTGTTAGAGTTCTTGACTGACTCCAACAAAGTGGTATCAGAGCCAAAATTGAGTGAGTAGAGAGAGCTAAACAAGTGAGCTGAGTGAAACAGCATGGCAGGCAATGGTAATGTGATGAGTGCAGCACAACCACTCATTCCTATTTTCAAAGGAGAAGGTTATGAATTCT
>JAVXUL010062469.1:0-10169 GCA_035590515.1 Trichilia minutiflora
TATTTTTGAATAAAATATTTAATAAATAGTTTATTAATATTTTTAAAATGACTCTTTATGTAATTATTAAATCGTAGCCTCCCATTGTGGGATGACGTGGAGGTCTTTGACATAAATTAGTATCTCAAGATTTCTATTTGTGAAGGGTATTGATTTGTGTTATAAATAACTTTTAAAAGTGTTTAATTGTTATTATTCAAATTATTTGAATATGTATAAATCATATTTGTTGATTAATGTACTTTATATAAGATCACTAATAAGTTTTTTTTCTGTTTTTATTCAGTATCTCAAAAGGAATTGTGATATACTGATACAAAAATAAAATAATTCTATTAACAGTGTTCTTCATAAAATTTTGGACTTTAAAAAATTTGACGGGGACTGAGTTTCAAAATCAATAAAGAAAATTGTTTTCTTAATGGGAGAATGGAACATATAATGAGGAGTTGTCCTCAGTACGTTGAAGAAGGTACACGTACCTGTATGATGATCGATTATAAATGAGTGTCACTTTAGATCATCATTCTTGGATATTAGATTCAACAGCTACATCTCATGTTTGTGTCACTCTACAGACATTAGAGAATAGTTCAGTATTGTCTCGAGGTGAGATCGTGCTCTGAATGGCTAATAGGGCAACAAATACTACTGAAACCAAAGGATCTTGAGCACTTAGATTGTCTAGTGGACACATTCTCAGATTAAATTCTGTGTTGTATTTTGCTCATGCCATCAGAAACATTATTTCAATATTTGTACTATGTAAAGATGGTTATAGCGTACAATTTACGAAAAAATGAATGTTTAATACATTTTTGAAATGTATTAGTAGGCAATGTAATAAATACAAATGAATTATATGTTCTAGAATTGAGTGATAATCATTCAATTAAATCTATTACAAATAAAAGAATTTGGGGTCAAACAAATCCTAAATATCTATGGCATCATAGATTAGGTCATATTGAAGACAAGAGATTGATTCAACTTGAGACAAGTGGACTTTTGAGTTCACTGGGTTCAGAACCCTTACTAACTTGTGAATCATATCTTTAAGGAAAAATGATCAAATCTTCTTTTAAAGGTAAAGGTGAGAAAGCAAATGAGCTATTTGAACTCATACATACTGATGTATGTCGATCATTTAGCACTAGAATCCGAGGTGGATTTGACTACTTTATTACCTTTATCGATGATATATCACGATATGGGATATATTTATTTAATAAAATATAAATCAGATTTTTTTAAAATATTTAAAGAATTTAAAAATAAAGTTGAGAAATAGATCGAAAAGAGTATTAAAAATCTATGATCAAATTATGAAAGAGAATATATGAGTACGGAGTTTCACAAATTCTTAAAGGATAATAAAATAATCTCCCAGTTTACTCCTTCTTATACACCATAGCCGAATGGTATAGCTGAAAGGAGGAATTGTACCTTATTAGATATAGTACGATCTATGGTTAGTTTAACTAACTTGCCAGTTTATTTGTGGGGATATACCCTGATGATCGTTGTGCATATCTTGAATAAAGTCCTACAAAAATCAGTCCAAAAGACTCCGTATGAGATATAGAGTGGAAAGAACCTAGTCTCAATTATATGAGAATTTGGGGTTGTCTGACTTAGGTTAAAATTCTTAAACCTGATAAGCTGGATGTAAAATCTGAGAAGGAAAGATTTATTGGATATCCTAAAGACAGTTTAGGATATTATTTCTATTTTCAAATTGATTAGCGTATTGTGATTAGTAGAAATGAACACTTCTTAAAAGAAGAATTCTTAGAAGAAGGTGGTGCAGGTCTTTAAAAGCTCAATCGGATAATACTAAGGCTGAACCTTCTAGTTAATAGACCTTAATTCCAATTCAAATTCCAGTTCAAATTTCAATTCAAAATCTTCTAGAGTATCACGACCTCTAGAGCGACACGGTCTCCTACATGAGTAAGAGTTTGACTCTTATTTAGTAGGAGAGGCAGATCATCCTAATGATTCTAGGAGTTATGAAGAAGCTATCCTAAATAAAGATTCAGGTAGATGGCTACAAGCAATGGATTCTGAGATGCAATCCATGTACATCAATCAAGTATGAACACTTGTTGATCCACCAGAAGGAATTGTTCATATTCGCTATAAGTGGATCTTTAAGAGAAAGCTTAGAAAGGATGGTGAGGTAGAAACCTACAAAACATGGCTAGTTGCAAAGAGGTTACTCAGAAACAAGTGGATTATGAAGAGACCTTTTCACCCGTGGGTATGATTAAATCCATTCGAATCATGCTAGCCATAGCAGTATACCATGATTTTGAGAACTAACAAATGGATGTAAAAACTACATTTCTCAACGGGTATCTTGAGAAAATCTATATGCAACTACCTGTTGGTTTCATATCCACTGTAGATAGAAATAAAGTATGTAAATTGCATCGATCCATTTATGGATTGAAGCAAGCTTCTCATAGCTAGAATAAACGATTTGATGATATGATTAAATTGCATGGATTTGAATAAAACCCAGATGAATATTGTGTTTATAAATGGGCTAAGGATCATGTCATAATATTCCTCATATTACATGTGGATGAGATATTATTAATTGGTAATGATATAGGAATGATGATTAAAGCCAAGGTCTGGTTATCCAGAACCTTCTCAATGAAGGATCTTGGAGAAGCAACCTATGTTTTGGGAATTCGTATCTATAGAGATAGAGCGAAAAGGATAATAGGATTACCCCAAAGAATGTACATAGAAAAGATACTGAAGAAATTTAGTATAGAAAACTCTAAGAGAGGTCTTTTGCCCTTCAATCATAGTCTTAATCTGACAAAGCTATAGGTTCAAAGACCGATGAAGAGGCGTAACGGATGTATAGTATATCTTATATTTCAACTATAGATAATTTGATGTACATGATGCTGTATACACGACCTGATATAGCATATGCTATAAGTGTTACGAGCAGATATCAGGCCAATCCTTGTGAAAAACATTGGTCAGCTGTTAAGACAATCTTTAAGTACTTACGAAGAACTAAGGATTTAATTCTGACTTATAGATCTCAGGAGTTGAGTATATATAGATACTCAGATTCTAATTTTCAGTCAGCTTTGGATGATAGAAAATCTATATCTAATTTTATTTTTGTATATAATGGAGGTGCTATCAGTTGAAAAAGTTTCAAATAGGCTATGACAGCAGATTCCATTACTGAGACTGAATATATTATCGCTTCTGAAGCAACAAAAGAGAATGTTTAGATGCAAAAGTTCGTATCTTAACTTAGTATCGTTCCAAATATAAGTTATCCGATAACTATATTTTGGATAATACTGGGGCTATTGTACAAGCAAAAGAACCGAAGGCAAACTGGAAGTTCAAATATATTTAGCGTAAATATCACATTTTGAGTGAGTTCATTGGATCTGGGTAAATTTTAATATAGAAGACTGCTTCAGCAGACAATGTAGCTGACCCACTAACTAAGGTGATGACACAGAAGCAGCTGGACCAGCATCTTGAGAAGATGGGTATCAGATACCATAGCGAATGACTTTAGTGTAAGTGGGGCCTTGTTAGTATGTATGCCCTAGAAACCACTCGTGTTGTCAGTTTCAGAGCTTATGATCTTGTATAAAAATTTATATTTATTAATAAAAAAAGTAATTCTTTATTTACATACGTTTGCTACTTCTTTTATTTTTCATGCAAAAGAATGAAGAATGTATATAAATTATCCAAATAATTTTATTTAATTATTAAATAAATTATCAAAATGTTCCCTACGTACATAGTGTTGATTGGGCAACCATATCACATAGTAGGTATACTAGATGATGCCTAATGATATTATATGATAATATATGTAGGCTGACAATATGAGTTTTGTCATTAGTGTATTAGTATGAATTCATAGTTTCTGAACTATTTATCGAATAGGACCGAATATCGATAAACCACATGGTATGTATTTAGTTAATAATTTATCGATATATTATAATAGTATGCGACATAATCCTTTAACCTGAAACATCTGAAATTGAATTCTGTATAGATGTGTGTATTTCATATGGTGTATATCTACAAGAAGCCAGTTTGGGGATACTTTGTTCACATAGGTGTTCGGCTGACAGTTAAGATAGGATCTATTGGCTTAACATATTGGACTGAGAATTCTCGTTGCCTCAATCCGAGTCAAGTTCCTAATCGAATGTCGATATAATATCTTGATTATAAGTCAATGGCTATCGCATAATGTTGACATATGATCGACGATTCAAAGTAGTATTGAGATTAAGGTTTTGACAGTCCATGAACCCTTATCTCGATTAGGATATGATGACGGAAGGATATTACTCACACGTTACATGTAATCAATAAAAGATTTGATGAAGATACTTCTTCATCGTGACTTAGGGACTATGGTACATTGCTAAATACTAATCATAGTCGATGAGCAACCGAAATATTCAAAACTGAAACTTTCGACACTAGTTTATGGATGAGTCACGATAAACCTTCATGGTCCACCAAGATCCTCTAACACTTCTTTATATGAGAGAGATATTATTGAGAGAGGGCTAGCACCCTCATGATAATGTAGAAATAGGTAGAAATCAATACGTATAGCGGTTATACGTATCAACAACTCTTTAAAAAGTTAAAGAGATGATATAATGATATCATAAGGTTATTTAATGTAAATAACTTCTCAAATTTGATAATAATGGTTATCAAATATGTTAAAATATGATTTTAAGACAAAATGATGAAAATTAAATGAAATAGTTTTATTTAGTATAAAATGATCATTTTGCCCCTAATGTGATACATGTGTGTATTAAATATTTAAATATGATAATTATGATTATCATATATATTAAAATAGGATTTTAATATAATATAGAAAAATGTAAAGTGTTTAATTTAGACGAAAAAGACCATTTTACCCTTATATGTAAAAGTGATCAAGGGTATTATTGTAATTACACAAAATTTATGGATTTTGATTAAATCCATTATATTAATTAATTAATTAATTAATTAATATGCCAATTATCTAATGTATTTAAGTGCTAAATAATTGGATAAATTTTGTTTTATATTAATGGTTAATATTAAAACAAATATTGAATTTTGATTAGTTTTTAGTTTTGATTTTGTGTTTAATGCCCATTGGTCTACTTGCGAAGTTGCACACATCTAAGATGGGTTTAATTGTATCACAATTTCTCTATTTAATTATTATATTTATTAGATAAATATAGAATTAATAAAATGAAAATTAAAAGTGAAACTATAAAAATATCTCATTTTTTATTTTTAATTAAGGAAAATAAGGATTTTTCATTTTTTTCTCTCTATAATTTTGGCCATGGGTATGGAGAATAAGGGGATGGGTGTAAAGTTAAGAGATTTTAAGGATTTTGAGCTTAATCTTCATCACATCTCAAAGCTTACAGCAAGAACAGCAAAACCCCTAAGGTTAGCATTTTTGATTTTCATCTTTTTCTATGCTTTCTAGCCTCGGGTTTTGGATTGAAAACTTATAATTTATGCATGAAATAGGCCATAGAACCTTCAAGTGGTATTAGAGCATATTAGGTTCAAGTTTGGCATGATTAAATGCTTGTGGTTTTAATGTTTGCACAAAAGAGTGCACATTTGGGGCACATTGATGCCATCTTGGTTTCTATGGTGTAAAATTATTTTCCACAACTTTCATGGTGTTTCTAAGATAGGTTATATAATAATCGTATCTTAGGAATGATGGTTGAGCTGGCAAAATAAATTTGGAACTTAAAGAGATGCAAGGGATGCACATGGTGCACACTGGACTTGGTAAAGTATTTTTGTGTACCAAATGGGGTTGTTGATGTGTTTGGGCATTTTTAACAAATATTTGGATGTGTTATGATGTGTTTTGAGGCTTGATTTTGGTTTAAAATCAATTGAAATTATAGAAAAGTTTTTTGGAAAAATTGGGTGTGGGGGTATATGGCCCTTTTTTTTTGCTGTAGGAGCGAGCACCACACGTGCCCGCCAGCCTTCTAGTAGACAGGGGCGTGGCACCCTCCCCTACAGACTTGTGTGGTACACGCCGTCCACCCAGCTCGCCCACTTGCCCTATTTTGCAGCAAAATTTTTTTATGACACTTTTTCGTGTTTTTGAACTTTGGACACGTCTTGACTCGTATTTTGAGTGATATTAATCACTTATTATCATGTGTTAATAAAAATGACACATTGGCTTTGCTCAAAATTTTTTTAATTATATTTAATACAAAATTGTTTTGTGTTTTATGTA
This sequence comes from Trichilia minutiflora, assembly GCA_035590515.1. Taxonomy (NCBI): domain Eukaryota; kingdom Viridiplantae; phylum Streptophyta; class Magnoliopsida; order Sapindales; family Meliaceae; genus Trichilia; species Trichilia minutiflora. The sequence continues at coordinate 6,317 of JAVXUL010062469.1, forward strand.
ATTAATAAAATATTGTGTAATGGTTGTTTTAAAGTTGCTTGCCAACTTGTTTGTGCATTTAATATATATGTATATATTTAAATGTTAAATGTATGTAGATATATTAGTTATTTAATTTATTTAATGGTTAAATAAATTAAATAATGAATATTTTATTTATATGATAAATGAAAATATTCATGTTTGCAAGTTGATTGCATATTATATATTTTGCTTGTTTGCAATATTGATTGCATAAAAAATATAACATTATGTGTTTAAAATGTTTAAATACATATTTTAAAGGTTGTACGTTTTGCTGATGCATTTAATGTTGATTAAATACATGAAATGTATATATTAGATATATATGTCCATCTTGTTTACATTTAACATTGCATATGCATATATGTTTGTTGTGCATGTATATGCTAGTTACACGTTTTCATATATGCATTTCATACATGTATATGTAGGCTTATGTATATTGAATTGTGTAAAAATATAGATAGATAGAAACAATACATTAATCTTAGGTTCACAAATATAGATTTGTTAACCAAACTTAGTAAATGTTACTGTTACTGAAATTGGTGCGATACGTTAATCATATCAACACAAAGGTTATCCAGTTCAGTGAACTATTGGCTCAGTTTGACTAATTAGCATTGTTTATCCAATTTAAATTTTCTAAACAAGCAAAAAAAGATTTCTAGTTTGACTAATGATCACAAATAATACACAAACACATAATTCTTGTATGACAAGGATTATTGATCTTAAAACAACAAAACCAAAACACAAATACCATAAAACTTATAAGTCAAGGTTTTTGAAATACAAGCATATATAGAAAAGCTAGTTTTCCAAATCTGAAATATGATTTCTCGATTAAAAAATGTAATTGTTACATATGTATTAGCAATTAATGAATTGTTAATAAAATCATGCTGTTGTAAGTTAAATATTTATTCATATGATGAATAAATAATTTTTGAAAAATGTTTCAATAAAGGATTGTCAAAAGAATTTTAAATGGTTTAAAATTTTATTAAAAGTGTTTTAATAATAAAATGTTTTATAAAATGTTGTTAACATAATAATATTTATTCAAAAGTTGAATGAATATTATATATTGATTAACATTGTTTTATTATAAAATTGTTTTATGAATAATAATATTTATTCATATGATAAATGAATATTATTAATATTTTTGAATAAAATATTTAATAAATAGTTTATTAATATTTTTAAAATGACCCTCGGTATAATTGTTAAATCCTTGCCTCTTATTATGGGATAACGTGCAGGTCTTCGATATAAATTAGTATCCCAAGATTTTTATTATGTGAAAGGTATTGATTTGTATTATAGAAATCCATTATCTGATTTTCGGGTGCGTATTTTCACCTTGATCAAGATTTCTATTATATGAGGGAAGGATGAAAATAATACTTTAAGAAAGCGTAATAGTTTGAGTTTAACTAGCTTAAGGTGCCAAGAGTTCTAAAATATGAGGCATTCAAAATTAGAGCTAAGCAAAGAATCAAATCTTACATGGAGATCTAAAAAAAAGTGAGTTTCCTACTTATTGGGGTTAATTGATCAAGATTTCTAAAATGTGAGGTTGTTTAATTCTGATAAGATGTTGATTCCCCGCTAATAACAATAACACACTTCCAATGAAACTTTTGAGTCCTGTTTGGGGAGTATAGGATTCAAATTAAATAGTAGGAGCTAATAAGATTAGCATTTATAAATAACTTTTAAAAGTATTTAATTGTTATTATTCAAATTATTTGAATATGTATAAATCATATTTGTTGATTAATATACATTATACAATATCACTAATAAGTTTTTTTCTATTTTTTTTAGTATCTCAAAAGGCATTGTGATATACTAATACAAATATAAAACAATTATGTCAATGGTGTTCTCCATAAAATTTTGGACTTTAGAAAATTTTACGAGGACTGAGGTTCAAAATCAATAAAGAAAACTATTTTTTTAGTGGGAGAATGGAACATATAATGAAAAGTTATCTTTAGTACTTTGGAGAAGGTATACGTAGCTGTATGATGATCGATTATAAACCGATGGCACATTAGAAGTCCAAACATATTTAGTGTAAATATCATATTTTGAGAGAGTTCATTGGAATTGAAGAAATTTTGATACAGAAGACTGCTCAGTGGATAATGTAGTCGACCCACTGACTAAGGCGATAACACGAAGCAGTTGGACCAGCATCTTGAGAAGATGGGTATTAGATACCACAGCAAATGATTTTAGTGCAAGTGAGAGCTTGTTAATGTGTATGCCCTAGAAGCCATTTGTATTGTCGGTTTCAGGGCTTATAATCTTGTATAAACTTTTATATTTATTAATAAAAGAAATAGTTTTTTATTTACATACGTTTGCTGCTTCCTTTATTTTTCATGCAAATGAATAAAGAATATATGTAAATTATCCATATAATTTTATTTAATTATTAAATAAATTATCAAAATATTCCCTATGTATGTGATGTTGATTGGGCAACCATATCATATAGTAGACATACTAGATGCCGTCTAATAATATTATATGATAATATATGTAGGTTGACAATATGAGTATTGTCATTAGTGCATTATATAGATTCATGATAGTGAACTATTTATCAAGCAAGATCGAATATCGATAAATCACATGGTATGCATATGGTCAATAATTTACCAATAGATGATAATAGTGTGCGATGTAATACTTTGATCTAAGATGTCTGAAATTGAGCTCTGTGTGGATGGGTGTATTTCATATGGTGTATATGTGTAGGGCTAATCACGCCTTGTATAAGAAGCCGATTTGGGTATACTTTGTTCATATAGGTGTTTGATTAACAATCAAGATGGGATCCGTTGGCTTGACATATTAGGCTGAGAATTTTTGTTACCTCAGTCCGAGTTAAGTTTCCAATCCAATATCGATATGATGTCTTGATTATAAGTCGATGGCATGGCTATCGTATAATGTTGACATATGATCGATGATTCGAAGTAGTATTGAGATTAGGGTTTTGACAGTGCATAAACCCCTATCTCGATTAGGATACGATGACAGAGGGATATTTCTCACATATTATGTGTAATCAATAAAAGATTTTATAAAGATACTTCTTTATTGTGACTTAGGGACTATGGTGCTTTGCTAGATACTAACCATAGTCGATGAGGAACTGAAATATTTGGAGCTAAAACGCTCGGCACTAGTTCATGACTGAGTCACGGTGAACCTTCATGATCCACCAAGATCCTCTAATGCTTCTTCATATGAGAGAGAGATTAAAATATTATCAAAAGAGGGTTAGCACCCTCATGATAATATAAAAATAGGCCGAAAAAGATACGTATAATGGTTATACATATCAACGACTCTTTTAAGTGTTAAATAGATGATATAATAATATCATAAAGTTATTTAATGTAAATTACTTGTAAAATTTGATAATAATGATTATCAAATATGTTAAAATATGATTTTATGGCAAAATGGTAAAAGTTAAATGAAATAGTTTCATTTAGTGTAAAATGATCATTTTACCCCTAATATAATACATGTGTATAATTTATTATAAATTATATATTTAAATATGATAATTATGATTATCATAATTATTAAAATAGGATTTTTATATAAAATAGTAAAATCTAAAATAAAGTGTTTAATTTAGATATAAAAGAGTATTTTACCCTTATGTGTAAAAGTGATCAAAGGCATTATTATAATTATATAAAATTTATGGATTTTGCTTAAATCCATTATATTAATTAATTAGTTAATTAATATGCCAATTATCTAATGTATTTAAGTGTTAAATAATTAGATA
>JAVXUL010062480.1:0-10169 GCA_035590515.1 Trichilia minutiflora
ATGGGTGCAAATGCATGAACAAAAAGTGAAAAGGAAGTTACCATCATACCCTCAGGGTACAATCACGGGTGTGATAGAAAATTTTGTAATATAAACAGTGATTTATAATAAATAGTAACTTAGTGTCAAAAAATTAATCACAATATAAAAATGAGATCATAAAGATGTTGGAAATCTTACCATGAGGTCAATTTAATCGTAGGATGCCTGAATTATGAGTAATCGCAAAAAGCCCGAATTTGTGAATAGTATCTCTATTCCTCTCCTGACTTAATCGTGAACCGAATCACTCAAATGAAATGTCTATAGGGTAGCTCACATTGAGTATGATTGATTTGTAGAAAGAAATGAGAGTTTAAACGGTTAAAATTTGAGTAATTTGAAAGGAATTGAAAAAAAATGCTAAATGGAAGCATAAAAAACAAACTCACGAGAAGAAATATTTTTGGGAAGAAAATGATCCATTTTGGCTTATTTTGGTCTCAAATACATGTTAATGAATGAGTAATGATCGAATTGCCCTGGAGGAATTTAAAAGAAATGAAAGAAAATTGATTTAAAAGGGTAAATGTGACTTTTTCGATTTTCTACACATTAGCTAAGTTCTAGGCTTCGAAACTCCCTCATATGATCTCATATTTGACTCAAATTTATTTTATATCAATCATATTTGAGTCTTCTTTTAGTAGCAATAAATCGCTCATCAATCGAATTTTTCAATCAACTGCAAATTATAATTGAAGGTCAAGTGCGTGGATGAAGCTTTAAAGGAAAATTTTTGAAACTCAATAAATTTTCATCAAATCAACTCTAATCACTTTCGAAAAATTATTACAGAATTAATAACTCGATTACTAACACTTGGACATGCATTTTGAAAAAAAGACAAAAATATCCCACATATGTATAATGATGAAAATATCCTTGTATGAAAATATAGGGTATTACATCAGAGCTAATTTTCTACTAATCGAGAAAGGCAATCAATAAATAGCTTTTTGTTACTTAAAGAGAACTCAAAGACGATCAAATAGAAAGAAATCGGAGAGAAAACGGATGTCAGATGAGAAAAAAATAGTATTGTGATTAGTTGACTTATTTTAAGGTTTTTTAGCTTATATTTTGCTTAATTTAGAGTTAGTATAAGTTGTTATAATGAGTTTTTGATTGTTTTTGTGTCGTAGGGCTTAAATTCCAAAAAATGCCAAAGTGTTCATTAAGGAGTCATTTCGTGCAGTTTTCGTAAATCAGACATAGCTTATAGTGGAATGATTAGATTTTGATGATTCAAGATTCTTTGGAAATAAGAATCAATGACATAAAAGTTTTATGAAGATATTAAATGTATTCAAAGCCAAATGAAAGAGGTTAAAGTGAAGGAAACAATCTTTTAACTGGAGGTCAATGCTATGCAGAGGTGAAAGTGACCTTCGAAGATTTAGAGGTATTTTTGGCATATTTATTGATATCAAATGACGAACTGACCTTCTAGACTTTTGGAGTACATGAATCAAGATTTCCATAGAGTACTCATAAGACTAGTTTTGAGATCATTCGGGCCTCCAAATTAACCCCAAAAATCTGAAAGCCAATCTCCCGAGAAAAATGAGCAGTGTTCATTAAAATTAGGATATCTTGGAGTAGAGATATCAGAATTAAGAAATTCAAAGTGAGTTAGAAAGATAACTTCAAGATGAACAACTTTATGAAGAAATAGAATGTATTTGAAGTGTCTATCATCATCAAAATAGGGCCATAAGTCATCCGATGTTCCAAGAAGATTGCAGTGTCAGGCTGAGAGGCTTTAAAGTGTGAAAAGTTGACTCTCGCTGTAGCGGGAATATTTTTCTCTGCTGCAATGAATTTTCTAGAAACCACCACTATAGCCAAAACAATTATTGCCACTACAACGAATTTTATAGTGAGTCTCGCTTCAGCGCTGGATACATTGGAATGCGTATCTTGTGGTTTCCTTCTCTGTTTTTTCCCTTTTAAACCTAAGGTTTGAAAGGTTATAAAAGGAGGACATATTTGGCAAAAAGGGGGAAAGCTTGGTACACTTTTAGAGGCATAAAAACACTCAAAAATAACTTTGGATTCAACAAGAAAGCAAGGAGAGTCAAGATTGAAGACTGAAGATTGAGAGTTTTGCTTTCTTCTTTTTTGTATTCTTTTAGTTTGCTTATGAAAACCATGAGTATTATTGAGATTGTTGTTGACTATATTAAGACCATGCTAGGCTAAATATTATACCTAGAGAATTGATGTAGTTTATTGTTGACTCCAGGTTAAATGCTATATATTTATGATGAATGACTGAATTAATGTTTATTTGTATTGATCAGTGTTTCATGCTTTCAATTTCATTGGCCATGAATTGAATAATTCTTAGATTTGATTAGTATGCTTGGGAGAGTGAGGATTAAATTAGTTAATTGACAATACTGAAAGTTGCTTAAAACTAGTCTAGCTTCTTAGGATCACTAATGGTGCTATCTATGCATAGTTTTGAAAATTTCATAAGTTTAAACAATTTAAACATAAAAGGCATCCAATATACCTATAGGGCTTTGCTTGGAACAAGTAATGAGCTTTCCCTTTTGCCTCCAAAGTATGCACATACCAACATGTCTTCAATGGTTTCAATGAAAACCTTGAAAACCTTGAAAACCTAAAAAAATCTCATGGCTTCCATAAGACATGTAATGGTTTTCTACCCTTGGAAAACCAACACACATACATGTTTGGAAGACTAGAAATATATGAAAATAATTTTTCTATTTCTATCTTCCATTTCCCCTCTTTTTCTTTGGTGGAAATCAAAAAACCATGAAAACCAAGCTTTCTTTAATGGCTTCTCTTTATCACTGTGAGCTTGAAGAAGAAGAAGAAGAAGTATGCCAATTGAATTTAAATCCCCTTTTTTAATGCTTGCCAATGGGAAAGCATGAATCCGTTATCCTAATACAACTCTTTGTAATCGAAGTTATCAAGATCATGAGTGACCTCTACCAAGATATCATGACCCCCAGATACGATGAATAAAGATTCCAAATTAGCCCTCAAAGTCGTACGTGCATGTAGTAAAGTCCCTCTGCTATCGACTCTCGATTGAGTGCGGGTCATGGTGTAGTCAAACCCTTAACTCAATCATAGGATCAGGAACTCAAATCATATACGGGATCCACTTATCCGAAAACACATTTTTGAATAAGTGTACTTTGGCCAAAGATTTAATCCCCGTGTATGACATCCCTACCTAAGACCTCAAGCTAAGATGTCTAAACCAGCACATTCTATCTTGATTATCACCTGTCCTTATACAAAAAGAACACATTGTCATCAAGCTTCTTTCATCAGGCGTGACTAGCTTAATGCGATATACACAAGTGAACGATATATCTCAGTGTAGAGAACAGCCGTGATATTTTAGGTCAAAAGACTAGTGATACACTAGTACGATTGTGCGACTTATCATTGACAGTGAACATCCACCTATGTGACTCATCATAATTGATCACATTTAGTAATACGTTCATAAATGCATTACCTATGTTTATACTCTTGTGACATTAGACTCGTCACCCAACTATTAGTATCGAATACTAATTATTGGCGACAACAAAATATGCCAGTCATGCAATGTCATCGTCCCTAATGACATTACCTCAACCAAAAACTTATTTGGATGTATTCAAATCATATACTTTGTTCTCATATCCACAACACATTATAGATAGAATCTTGACACATAATACATCACGAGATCATATTTTGCATTCATAATCAAATTATCAATTAATATTGCAATTGATGGAATACAAAATGATATAATAAATGACATTTATTAATTGTAAACAAATTTACAATTAATATTCATAGTATATATATAATATGGTGATAGCCCCAAACAATATGACACGATTGGTTCTAGGGCACATCTCCAACAATTACCCTATCTTGTCCACATTTTAAACTTACCCTAACACTTTAATTCCAATAACAATGGGGGATAGGTGACTCTGACATGTGTTAATGTTACTGATGATTTTTTACTTAATGTATCTACTACGACATTAACTTTTCCAGGATGATAATCAATAATCAAATCATAATCTTTAATGAGCTTAAGCCACCTTCTTTATCTCAAATTCAATTATTTTTAAGTAAGCAAATACTTTAAACTCTTATTATCAATGAAGACTTGACATTGCTCCTCATATAATAGTATCTCCAGATTTTTAATACAAAAACTACTCATGCCAATTCTAAGTTATGAGTAAGGTAATTCACCTTATATTTTTTGAGTTGTCAAGAAGTATAGGCTATTACCTTTCTATTATGCATCAATACACACCCTAAACCTTGCGTTGATGGGCACTAAATACTACATATCCATCTCCAGGTATAGAGAGTATCAAAACTAGTACTGAAGTGAGACGATCCTTCAAAATCTGAAAACTTTGCTCACACTAATCATTCCACCAAAATCTAACATCCTTCTTTGTTAAATGCGTGAGTGAAGTGACCAACAAGGAAAAGCATTTGATAAATCTTTTGTAACACCCGACCAATCCCAGAAAACTTTGAATCTTTATAACATTCTTATGTCTCTCCTACTGTACTATTACTTTAATCTTGTAGAAGTTGACAAAAATTCCTTCTTTGGATACTACATGCTCTAAAAATACCACTTTTCAAAGCAAAATTCATGATCTCAATTAGATTTTGTACCCAAATACAGGTAATGTTGTTGTAGTATAGTCCGATGAGTCCAAGTGTCGTATTCGCAGGGAATGTTTTTTTCAAGAGTCTAATTGGGTTATGTCCAAGCCAATATCCAATAGAAGAAGTTCAATAGCAAAGGTAGAATAAATGATGGATTGATTTTAAAGAAGGAATTATCAAATAAAGATTAAAATAAATTTAAACACTAAGGTTTTGGAAATTGATATGTTAGGATGATAGAAGTAAACTAGATACCTTATTTAACTCAATTAAGATTAACTAAAGAGTTATCCCAATCGAAAGATAAAAATCATTTAATGCATGAAAAATATATTTTTTTTAAAAATCAATATTTGATTAAAAGAATGTCTTTAAATTAATTGATAAAAATATGTAAGAAAAATATTTAAGACATTTAATGTTCAAAGCATTTTTTGTACCATATGTCAACAATGAATCAAGGAAAGTTTTTTCAAGCATTCAATATGCCAAACGTTTACATAAAAATCAGAGAGTTTAAATGCTTAAAAATATTTTTCAAAACATGGATATGCAATTAATCAAAAGAACTTTAATATTAAAAACACAGATGGGATCTAAAGAATATATCATACATCGATCCTTAGTATCAACCTCCTAACCTTAGCTAGTTCTTTAGAAAGACATAAAGATGAGAGAACAAAATTTCATTAGAAACTAATTTTATTACATCTATTATATTTTTTCCCTCTCTAAAACACAAAATAGGCCTCTTTTTTATAGGCAAACATGAAAGCTAAATGTCAAAGTAAGTAGTTACAATATTTGATAATTAGGTGAAAAACTTTGACAAATGGTAGTTGAAATATTCTAACTACCACAAAAATGTCATGGATGACCTCAAAAATCAATGATTTAGCCTTCGTGGCCAACATGAAAGTTGTAGATATGTGACTCCTATTTTAGTTGCATTTTGTCTCAGATTAATCTGAAATTTTGATCAAAAGGTATAGCCTAAATACTGAAGTATGGTTGGGCTAGACTATAATAGCAATGAGACTTGATTGATGACTTCAAAAATATAACTTAGAGCTCTAATTGATGGTTGAACCAAACATAAGAATTTTAGCCCAATGAGTTATCTTTCTAATGGATTAAGATTCATCTTAATAGATCTCTTGGATGAAACGTTATAGCCTTTTCACATACCTTGCATAAAAACTAAAATTTACTAAAATTACAAACAAAGTAAATTTTACATCAAATACTAGAAATATGCATAAATAGAGAGAGTTAATCATACTTTAAAGTGTAAAATGATGAATGTAAACCTTTGTGCATATACACTTTTATGTACTCATCTACCCCCACCCCTCCAACCAGCTTATTGCCAGTCCCTTAACAATACAAAGTGTTAACATTTGACAATGAATTGAACCAAGAACTCAGTTACAAAATATTTATTATTCCACTTCTTTTTAATATTTATAAATCAGTAAACTCTCAGTCATAAGTCTCAAGTGCAGCCACAAATCCCTCAAACAAGAAATCCATAAACCTTCTTTTCTGCGTAAAGTAATACATAAATTATAGGGCTTCATTAAAAAAGACAACAAAATTTATTCTTATTATTTCACAAGAATTAACATCTTTTGGGTAATTTTTTTAACTATATACAATTTTATTTAATTATAACCCAATTCCTAGGTTAATGATACCCAAACTAGTTTATCTTAGGGTATTAGGTTTTAAGATACCCCTTTGAACATCTTTAGGAAATGATTTTAAACTTAAACAAATTTATAACCTAATTCATCAGTCAATGACTCCCAAACCAGTTGGCCTTAGGGTATTAATATATATACAAAACTAAAAGAAGGTGGAAAAGGGCCCATAAAATCTATACCCCAACAATAAAAAATTTTAATAACAAGAATGGGGTTTAAAGGCATCATGTTTCACTTGGAAATGGATCCCAATTTCTGATAATTTTCACATGTTTTACAAAATACATATGTATCCTTGAAAAGAGTTGGCCAATAAAAAACATATTGTAAGATTTTTGCAGCTATTTTCTTTGAAGAAAAATATCCTCCACATGCCTTATTATGACAAAAATTAATTACACTACTTATCTCATCTTCTGATATGCATCTCTGAAATATTTGATCTGGGCAATATTTGAACAAATATGAATTATTCCAATAAAAATTTCTCACCTCAGCTAAAAACTTCTTCTTATCCTAATTACTCTATTCAGATAGTATTTTTCCTGTTACAAGAAAATTAATAATATTAGCAAACCATGACATTGTAGTGATAGAAAATAAAATTTCATCAGAAAAAGAATCATTAATAGAAGAGGTTTCAAATGATGAAGCTACGGTCAATCTCGATAGGTGGTCTGCAACAAAATTTTTAGCTCTTTTTTTATCCTTAATCGTGATGTTGAATTCTTGTAACAATAAAATCCACTGTATGAGTCTTGATTTTGTATCCTGTTTAGTCATTAAATATCTCATAGCAATATGATCAGTGAAAACAATGGTAGGAGACTCAATCAAATAAGATCAAAATTTATCTAATACAAATATTGGATGAAGTAACTCTTTCTCAATTGTAGTGTAATTCATTTGAGCATCATTTAAAGTTTTACTTGCGTAATAAATTATATAAGGCTTACCTTCCTTTCTTTGTCCTAGAACAGCTCCAACAGCATAATTATTTGCATCACATATTATCTCAAAAGGCAAAGACGAGTCAGGGGATTGTATGATAGGAGCAGATGTCAAAAGTTTAATTAATTTATCAAAAGCATTTTGGCATTCTTATATTCATTCAAATAAGTTATCTTTTATTAAGAGGTTACAAAGTGGTTTGGATATAGCACTGTAATTTTTTATGAACCTCTTATAAAATCCTGTATGTCCTAAAAATGAACGAACTTTTCTAACTGTTTTTAATGGTGGCAAATGAGCAATTATTTTTACTTTGGCTTTATCAACTTCAATTCCCTTAGAAGATACCATATGACCTAAGACAATTGTTAAAGTGATCGTATAATAACATTTTTCTCAATTTAACATAAGTCTTTTTTCTTTATATCATTTTAAGACTTTATCTAAGTTTTCAAGATAATTTTCAAAAGAATTTCCAAATATAGTTAAATCATCCATAAAAACTTAGAAACAATGTTTAACCATGTCATTAAAAATGCTTAATATGTATCTTTGAAAAGTTGCTAAAGCATTACAAAGTCCAAAGGGTATTCTCCTAAATACAAATATACCAAAAGGGTATGTGAATATGGTTTTTTCTTGGTCTTCAAGTGCAATAAGAATTTGATAATAACCTGAGTAGCCATCAAGAAAGCAATAATGAGAATAACCTACTACTCTTTCTAAAATTTGGTCAAGAAATGATAAAGAAAAATGATCTTTTCTAGTGACTGCATTCAATTTTCGATAATCAATGGACATTCTCCAACTGGATGACACATGTATTGGTAATAACTCACCTTTTTCATTTTTAACCACTTTGATTCTGATTTTTTTGGTACTATATGAGTAGGACTCACCCACTTACTATCAAAAATAAGATAGATGATACCTGTGTCAAGTAATTGAAGCACTTCAACCCTAACTACCTCTTTCATGTGTGGATTTAATCTTCTTTAGAGTTGTTGAGCTGTTCTAGCATTATCTTCTAAATGTATTCGATGAGTGCAAATTAAAGGGTTAATGCCTTTTATTTCTTTTAAAGTACACCTAATTGTATTTTCATGGCCTTTTAACACATCAATCAGCTTACCTTCTTGTTCACTTGTGAGAATAAAAGAGATGACAACCAAAAGAGTTTGCTCGTCTCTAAGATAAGCATACTTCAATTCTTTAGGTAGAGGTTTTAACTCTTGCTTGAGTACTTCACCTTGTTTATTGGCATTCAATTGTCCTAGGTCTTCAAAACGTGGCTTCTATCCTTTGCTTTCCATCACCTGTGCACAATCAACTAATGAACACATGTTAGAAATCTCATGCTCTATTGGCATACTTGATTCAAATGAATTAACTAAATAAGTTTCTAAAGGATTAAAAAAATTTTCTTCTTGAATTTTGTCTTCTACAATATTTTCAATAATACTAGCTTCCTCATTGTCATCTTCTTTATCACGTAGTTGCTTGCACATATTAAAAACATTAAGCTCCAATGTCATGTTGCCAAATGATAACTTCATGACTCTATTTTTGCAATTAATCAAGGCATTAGAAGTTTCTAAAAATGATCGTCCTAAAATAACTGAAATTGTATTACCTATTCTACATATTGTGTATCCAAAATAATAAAATTCACTGGATAAATAAATTTATCAATTTGAACTAACACATCTTCTATAATTCCTCTCGGCACTCTCACTGATCGATCGACAAGTAAAAAAGTCACAGATATTGGTTTTAACTCACCTAAGTTGAGCTATTGATAAACTGAATATAGAAGCAAGTTTACACTAGCACCAAGATCAAGTAAAGCTTGTTCAATTTTATGATCTCCAATAATGTATGAAATTATTGGACAACCTGGATCCTTGTATTTTATTATATTATTATTCTGAAGAATTACACTTGTTTGGCTAGAAAAGCTTTCTTTTTCATATTCAATTTTCTTTTTACAGTGCATAACTCTTTTAAAAATTTAGCATAGGAGGGTACCTGTTTAATCACATCTAACAAAGAAATGTTGACCTTAACTTGTTTAAAAATCTTATAAATTCCTGAATTGTGGTTTGATTTCTTTGGAGAGATTAATGCATGAGAAAATGGTGGCACAAGTATTGGTTCGGTTTAATCTACAATAAGTGTAATTTTTTCATTCCCTTCTTTACTCGTAGAGATTTATTGCTCTTTCTCACACGTATCAAGAATGGGCTTGTTAACAATCTTACCACTATGAAGAGTAGTAACCGATTTAACCTGGTCTATATGCTGGTCAACATTTGAAATTGATTGATGTTTTGGGTTAGGCTGTGATTGAGATGGAAACTTATGTTTCTCATGAATGCTAAGTGCTGATGCAAATTTCGCAAGAGTATCTTTCAAATCAGTTAATAATTGAGCTATTTGATTATTGAATAATTTTTGCTTTTCAATAAATGCATGCATGGTTTCTTTTGACTTATTATATAGAAAAGGATTAGAAGGCCTTTGTGGTTGAGATGTCTGGGCATTATGGTCATTTTATCAACTAAAGTTTGGATGGTTTCACCAATTTGGATTATAAGTGTTGGAGTATGGAGATGGGTAAGCCTTTTGAGCATAATCTATGACATTTATTTGTTTATGCATGGCTTCTTTGAACACTAAAAGGTTTGGGCATTCATTGGTTGAGTGGTCAATGTTATCACAAATATTGCAAACTTCTTCATGCTTAATGAATTTGACTTCTTTTACTTTTCTAAGTTCCATGGC
>JAVXUL010062491.1:0-10169 GCA_035590515.1 Trichilia minutiflora
GGGTTAGAAACGGAGCTACGAACCTCGTGGTGTGGTCGGTTTCCTCCAATTTGGCCCGAAAAATCGAAAACCCCAAATTGAGCTCCGAAACCCTAGCCTCTCCAACCCGATTCCGGTGCTCCTTGCCACAAATTGAAGCCACCAATGCGCTCGGGAGGTCGAATGCAACAAGATGGCGAAGAGAAATCAAAGAAAGGAGCAAAAATGAGAGGGGCATGAGTGAGGAGCAAAGGAAGAACGAGAGGGGAGAAAGAGAGGAGGAGAAGGAGAAAACGGGGGAAAAGGGAGGGGCTCAGTCCTTTTTATAAAAATGGGGGCAAAATTATCATTTTGCCCCTGATTATTAAAGAAAAGAAGCTTTCAGACAGGGGTAAATCAGACTTTTCGCATGATTCGATCGACCGAACTTCACCCTTCGTTCGACCGAATGATGATTTCGGTCGACCGAAGTCAAGCTTCATTCGATCGAAGATTCGCGAGCTCTCTGGACTAAATTCGATCGGTCGAACCAAGCATTAGTTCGATCAAATCCCATTCGTTCGAACGAACCTGGCATTCGTTCGAGCGAATGCCTTCCATCTTGAGTTTTCTCATGCGATTGAGTTCCCGATCAATTCCCGACATCCATTCTCAGTGCTCAATCATTCTAACTCTTCCATAACCCCAAATCAAACCTCAAAATATGAAAATCCTTTCAAAACTTGAGCGTACATTACTAAAAAGACGAAAATATCCTTACTCAAAAACACGGGATGTTTCATAGACCTGCTAGTGTTCCCTTAGAACAAAATCACTGCTTGGCACTTTCAACTAGCAAGTTGCTAATTGATCCGGAGCCATATCATCGCTTGGTTAGACGATTGATTTATCTGTGTTTCATACGGCCTGAGCTTTTATATAGAGTTCATATCTTGTCTCAATTTATACAGCTACCATAAGAAGATCATTGGCAAGCTGCGTGCGGGTGGTTCGTTATCTAAAACATAATCCAGGACAAGGTATCTTATTGAGTAGTAAGTGCGAGCTGCGCTTATACGGATGGTGTGACGCAGATTGGGCTGGTTGCCCGTTAATCAGGAGATCACTTACAAGTTGGTTGGTGTTTTTAGGTGTCTCTCCTATTTTTTGAAAAACGAAAAAGTAACATACAGTGTCACGCTTCTGCTGAAGCAAAATATCACTCTATGACTATGACTACTTGTGAGTTGAAATGATTGAAAGACATTTTGTTTAGCCTGGACGTGCTACATACTACACCTATGATGTTGCATTGTGATAGCCAGACAGTTCTTCACATCTCTCAGAATCTGGTATTCCATGAACGAACAAAACACATTGATGTGGATTGTTACTTTGTTTGTGATGCCATTTTCAATAGTGATATCCATACACAATTTGTGTCATCACATGAACAACTTGCGGATATCTTCACCAAGGCATTGGGTACACGATAATTTGACTACTTCCTCCGCAAGTTGGGCATTCAAGATCTTCATGCTCCAACTTGAGAGGGGGTATTGTGTATTATTGTAATTTTTTTCTTAGGAATTAATATAGGAAGAGTTAATTTAAAAAGTTGTTAATTTAGGAAGTAAATTGGTTGTATTAGCATATTCTTAGGAGTTAATTTAGGAAGCAATTAGTTGTATCTTTTGTATATATTTTGACCGTAAAAGCAATACAAGATAAAAAAAAAATCTTACAAAATAATCTTTGAGTTTTGTTAACTTCATTAAATGTGTCCAATATCAAGATCTTTTTTTTCTTTTTCTTCTTTTTCTTCTTCAAGACAATTCAATTTAATATTAATTTGTCAATTCAAATCAGCTAAACTAGAAACTTATTACGTCATTAAATGTGTCCAATTTCAAGGTCGTCTTCTTCTTCTTCTTCTTCGACGACGACGACGACTTCCATAATGTTTTTGAATAATCATCGAATCAATGAGAGTATGAAACAATTAAAAAAAAAATCATATTTTACAGAAGCATTTGAAAACTTAGGCAAAGAAAGTCATTCTAAATATTATGATTTTCCGTGTAAGTTTAAGAATGATGGATGACATAGGCAGAAAAAAAAAAGAGTCACAGCTAAAACTCCACAAAATTCCATATCATAATTTAAAGAACATTGTTTAGATAAGGAACTTAGTATATATTTGTTTAAAAATTATAAAAATTAGTTTTAAGTATATATTAATAAAAGGCCTCAAACTTTTTATTATATCATAGACTACCTACAATAACTATCTTACTATTTTTAAATATTTTTATAATTCACCTACAAGTGATCCTTAAATGATAACAAGAGCACTAGAGATGTCTCATCTTAATAATATTTTAAAAACTATAATAAGAGTCGTTGATCATATTTTATGAAATTCACTAAATTTGGTAAAATTTAAGGAAAAAAAGGGTTTCCGTATGCAAATAGTCTAGTTTTATGATAGGATTCGAAGAGGGGTATTGACTACTATGACAAATACCTAATAAAAGTTTAGCACAAGATTCAGAATGTCTTGACTATTGAATATAGTTTAGTGAACTTTTATGCAGAGTATTAATGCATGCCTAAAATAGACAACATTTACTTAAAATTAATTAGAAAAAACTATCATTTCACTTGAGAATATCTCCTCCCTAACAAGTGGTAATAAGTAGTTTGACTCTAGAAATAAAACTTAAGTGCACCGTTTCACATGGGAATTAACGGCTACAAGGTGTCATGTTATTAAATTTGATGATGTGACATCTTTGCAACCTTTAAATTAAATAAAATGGGTGCACTTAAGATTCTCTCTTGATTCTATTATAACTAGAATCTATTTATCATACCTCAATCTCGAATAACAGACTTAACTAATATATATTGACGTATTATTACAACATTTAAAATATTAATGTAAATTTCAAAATATATTAAGCAAAAATTAAAACCTTTAAGGTAAAATGCAAAATCAATATAAATTTAAAATTTTTAAAAGTTGAAATATTTGCAAATAATTTAATATATTTTAACACAAAATTTAAACACTTGTGAAATTTAGGATTGAAAAAAGTAGATTGATGTATTGATACATCAATAGGCTATATAATATAATTTTAAATTTAAATGTATTATGGAACGTAAAAACTTAAAATTTGAAATGTAAAATATAGAAATTGAAATAACGCAAACTTGAAATCAAATTTCAAATTTTGCATTACACAATATATTGATATATTAGTACATTG
Organism: Trichilia minutiflora; assembly: GCA_035590515.1. NCBI lineage: Eukaryota > Viridiplantae > Streptophyta > Magnoliopsida > Sapindales > Meliaceae > Trichilia > Trichilia minutiflora. The sequence goes on from JAVXUL010062491.1 coordinate 3,234, forward strand.
ACGTATGGGAGCAAAATCCGTGAAATTTATGAAACTAAAATGATATAACAATATATTAAATGTACTATAGTGAATCCCGGAACAAACGTATCTACCCTAGCTTTTGTGTCAGTTCTCTAAACATAACTATCAGCTTTCGTGTCTCCTTCCAACACAAAGAAATTCAGAATTTTCGTGCACCAAGCAGTCACGTAAAAATCTCTTCCAGCGATGTTCGTGTATAAATAGGTACCCCCAGCCAATTCTCTTCATCGCCAATTTGTCTCGTTCTCTCGAGATATCTTCACCTTTCTCGTTAGTCTTTCTTTTCTTCATGTGTTGCATGAAGATTTTGGCTCTTTTTCTCTCCAAATCTATCTTCAGTTGTTCTTTGCTGTTGCAGCATATTCAAGATTCACATTCAAGCTAAAAGGCTGAAGTAGTGATATATTTCCCTAAGTTTCTGCTTGCCTTGTTTTCTGGAAGTGAGAATCTTGATGATGCTGCAACGGCGATAAACAACTATACAAGGGATAAGGGAATCATCCTATCAGCGGAGACCAGAAGGAGCTTGATTTTCTTAACTTTGAATCTCATCAAGGTGAATTGATTATATTTTTATCTTTGTTTTCCTCAGTTTTTGCTTTTTCGTTTTCGTTTTCATGTCCTTCTGTTAACTGTTATCTTTCTTTTTGACCATAACTATGCTAATTTTTAAATTTTCATTCGGGGCAAGAACCTATTTTCCTGATTAGAAATTAAGTACTTGCACATATCAGAAATTCAGAGTGAAGAGGTGACTGAGGAATGAAGAATAATGATAAGTACATGTTTTTATTGACTGATGTTATCTAGAATTATTTTTAAAATTACAGCTCGTATATATGTTGCAGATTCCTTGAATGGAATCACTCTCGGCTGTTAAGTTCCTGGAAGCTCCATAACCTTCCAACTTAGAAGGCTTTTTAATCACGTGATGATTTAAGACATTTTAATTATTTTTATCTCCTAATTTCCTCCTTCATGTCTTTTTATTCAGTCAAAATAAGAACAAAAAACTGAATTTTTATACTTCACTAATTAACAAACATAAATTAATATCAAAGTAGCTGATATCCTGTTGAATTCAGGATCTATATATATTCTGTGTTTTTCCTTCTACATGACAAATCCGTACAAGAAGTATTCATATATGTGGAGCCCATGGGGTTCGCTGATTTTCCATATGCCCCCAATATATATATATATATATATATATACACAATTACAAATTGATTGTACAATTCACCAATAAAACATAGTGCGACGAACCTTAAGGATATTCACTAGCACAATACTAATCACTTAATCACTGAATTATGAATATCATGTATAGATACTGACTCCATCTCACTTAAATTAGCGTACAATACATAAATTAATTTTTTGCCTGGGCAAAAGAAATTTTGAAATAGATCATATAAGGAGCATATCCATGACTGAGCATATGAGCTTGAGCGTGATAGGAAGTGTAGAAAGTTCAAATGGTTTCTATTATTTCCATCATATTCTTTTTCTTCAGCCCTGGATTGGAATTTTCCAAAGAAATCTCATATGCCATATATTAATTTCATGTATGAGTTTAGTGACAAAAGCTTGTATATATCATTGGAAAAGTTAAATTAAAGAAAGGTCATACATTAATATTAATATTCCTTCTCTGAAAAGGGAATATCTGATGAGTGAAGGAGAAAAAAACACAGATGTTAAAAATTGTACAATCGAATCACAGAAAATCTATTTGCTATGGATTTGTATGCGCATATTTTTAAAATAATAAATCGATGGATGGATAGTGTTTTTACTTTTGAATCTTTCCTGTCCTTAATATTGTATTCATGTTCATTTGATTATGAGAGATATGTCTTCATTTGATTATAAGAGATATATCTTCCTTCAAATTAAGTTATCTTTAATTATTTATATCAACATTTTGCTTTACTTTTTAAAGGGATAGGCAGAATGAGTAAAGAGAAAAATACTGCTTTTATGTTTATGACTTGAGTTTTGTAAAAAAAATAAAAAATAAATAAATAAACGCACACGTGGCCTCGTTTTTCACTTGTTTTTAAGCCAATCCAGCTAGTTGGGACAATATCAATGGCCTTTATGATTTGACGCGACTTCGATTACAATTTTCCTCTCGCTTTATAGAATTCCAAACACTCTACTGTTACAATTTTTTTTAAAGATTTATAGACAACTCATGAAATCCGAAACCAAATTGGGTTGGATTTGACATATTTACTCCTCATAAAATTCGAATGCACATCAGGCCAAACTTGCAGCCGCACCAATAAATTTTCTTTAATTGAACAGACAACCTTAAGATTAAGATTAAGAAGACTCAAGTCCTTGATCTTTTGTTAAAGAGCGAGCGAGAGCTCCTATCTATTAAACCAAACCTACCTTTGTTTATCTATATGCAAGTGTGTGTATATAATATGTTGAAATTAGATGAATAATTGAATATTAAATTAAACAGATGTTGATTTCAACAAAAATTAAAGAATAATAATTTTATGGATTTTTTTAATAAACATTAAAGTTAAATAAAAAAATTAATAAAAGCACATTATTACATATGAAATTTGTAATGACTATAATTGTTAATCTATAATAATTTTTTAATTCATGTAATAAACTGCAAAAATATTGTTTTCCTGTAAGTTCATTGTCGATTAAATAATTCTATTTATTTATATTTTCTTAGAACCCATATCTATTTAATTTAATGTTTAAGCATTCATCTATATAAATGGTCTAGTGGTTGGGAACTTGCAGCTCGCGTACCTGCAAGTTATTTTATTTTTTCCAATTAAAGAAAATTGAGTCTAGAGTTTACTCCCATTTAGGATTCATATTTCACTAGGGTCAATATTTTAAATTGACAAATATATTGACAATTATTTGAAAAAATTGGAACAGCAGATAATTTTTAGAATTTTGGGAAAATAAGGATAAAAGTAAAAATTATGTAAAATAATCGCGGGCAACTAATAAATTCCTCAACGATTTCAAGGGAACAACGTAATTTATATAATTGTACAAAAGATTAAGGAATAGAGCAATAAAAATTAAGAGCGAAAGACTTGGTTTAACTTTATATTAAAATGCTAGATTATCAAAAGATTTCGACAAAAATAATTTGAAGGATTATATTAAAATTGGAAATCATAGTGTAAACAAATATCTAGGATTTGTTTATTTTGTTTTTCATAGTCTATTTGAGAGTGATAAAAAAATCGTTAATTTTTATAATGTTTATGTATTTTACCATTTTTTCTAACATTTTTTATGATCATAATTGGTTAAAATGATTGGTGTTGTCCATAAAGTACTCAACATATTATTTTAATTAGCTTGTATGTAAATTTTGTACTTTTTATTTAAAGATAATTTAATTATTTTATTTCTTAGAGGTATTTTTATTATTTTTATAAAATATATGTTTCGATACTATTATCGAGTAATTATCACTACATGGGTGTTTAATGAGTGATTTAGAAGATTTTGAAAAAAATGAATGAAATCGAGTGAAATTGGTAAGAATATCATTTAAGTGTCAATTGCATACTCAAGCTTCATAGCTAAATTTTCATCAATTACGAAAGGCAATTGGGAAACGTTTTTTTTCCTAGATGGAAAGGGATGTCCAGGATAAAATTTTTTTGCTGAAATTTGTGTTGGTTTGGGTCCTCTTTTATGAACAGTATCGATTCGCTAGATTTTGGCTTGAAATGTCATTTTTAGATCTTTCTAGAATTTTCTTGTTTTTATACTCTTAGGGATGCTTTTATAATTTCACAGCAGTCTTTATATATACTAAATAGGGGTTGGATCTGTCATTGCTTTTCCTTTCCCTCTTCCTTCCCAATGGCTCCCCTCTCTGCACCATTTTTGCTCTTCTCCCTTTTCCTTTAATTTTTTCTATTTTCAACCATTTAACTTGTCTTTTATTGTACTAAATCACTACTTCTCATCATCCTCTACATTATACAAACTTTATTTTATCGATTCAATTAAAAAATTGACTCAAAGAGCATTAAAATATTTAGGATTTATTGTTTAATAAATCGAGAATTTCATCAAATTGTGATAATAAAGCTTTTCAGGATTAAATTTAATCTTTTGATAGGATTTTAAGCCTAATCCAAGTATTAATTTCATGTATTGAAGAATTTGATAATTAGGATTTACTGTTCATCCGAATTGAATTTAGTTTTGATTATCGAAATTCAACTTTAATTATGTTATTTAGGATACAGAATATGCATAATTGTAATTAAATTATCAAAATTATGAATTCGAGAATTCGAGTATAATGAATAGTGAATTGAGTTATTGTGTCGATTAGGGTTTCATTATTTACTAAAATAATTTTGTTTAATTATGGTAAATTGGGTTAGATTCAATCATATTTGAGTTAGAATGTATGCACAAAATGGTAATTTTAAGAAATTAGGCTTAATTGCATGTAACCCGGATAGAATAGTGAAAGGGATAATGAATTGAATTTGAATTATGAAAATTAGTGATTTTATGATGAAATTAAATTATGGCCATAGGATCCCATTATTAGGAATCAAAGAAATAGTCAAAATATGATATTATACAATGAACAAATTACATCGAATAAGAAATTTAGGATACATAATATAATGGCCATATATGTACGTTATACATGCATATTACACTTTTATGATATGAGAAAAATTACTAAACCTTATGTATATTTGTATATAGGCACAGGAGAATTGGATAGAGGACTCCTGTTATGAGGAGGTTGTCGAGAGAGTGATTCGTCACCTCAAACCCCATGAGTGAATGTCCCTTTTGCTTATCTCTCATTATTTAAAAATATTTATGAAATTATACTTTTTTAATATTTTAAAAGATTAGAAAGATTGTTTTATATTCCATGTTTAATTAAACATTGATGTATGATTTAAGTTTATAAGCTAATGGATAAATAGTTTGTATTGTGATTGAGTTACATAAATGAGACATTGAGGCTAGGAGTGGAATGATAGAAAACTTATAACAAATCATATGTTTTGCTTAATAAACTATATTACGATAATTCAAATGAATGTGGTTGTATGATAAATGATGGATCTATAAGTAATGCATTGATTTTATGATATTTTTAGCATCGATAATTATGAATTTGATTTAATGATGATTTAGGATTAGGGTAATATAGCAAGTGGGCCAAGATTCATCATGAGTTTATTTGACTTGACGAGGCATATATGATTAGATGGTCATGCATGCCAACATTAAAGATTCTATGACCTATTTCATACATAAATTATAAGTTTTTAATTTAAAACCCTAGGCTAAAAATCATGAAAAACAATAGAAATCAAATATGCTAACCTTAGGGCTTTTAGGAGACAAGTTGTGTGCTTTCTTTTGTGATGAAGAATAAGCTCAAACACATGAGCTCTCTTCATTTGACACTATCCTCTTGGTTCCAATCACTATGGCTAAATTTTATGAGAGAGAGAAATGAAAATTCAATATTTAATTAATTAAATGAAAATATTGTGATACAAGCACACTCATCAAATATGTGTGCAACCATGCAAAGTGGATCAATTAACAAATGACAAATAATGAAAATGTATTAACCATTCATAAAGTGTCATTTATCAACATATTAACTATTAATATTTTATATTTATCTAAGTCTTTAACACTTAAAGAAATTAGATATATGGCATCATAATTAATATTTTAATTAATATTTTGAATTTTTAAAAATCCAAAATCATGGTATATTTATCATAATGCCCTTAATCACATTTACACATAAGGGTAACTTTTTTATCTAAATTAAATACTTTAATTTAGATTTTATTATTTTATATTAAAATCATATTTTAATATATTTGATAATTAAAATTATCAAATTTAAATATATAATTTATAATAAATTACACACATGTATCATATTAGGGACAAAATGGTTATTTTGTACTAAATAAAATTATTTTATTTAATTTTTATCATTTTACCTTAAAATTATATTTTAACTTATTTGATAATCATTATTATCAAATTTGACAAGTTAGTTACATTAAATAACCTTATGATATTATTATATCATCTCTTTAACACTTTAAAGAGTCGATAATATGTATAACCATTATACATATCGATTTTGACTTATTTCTATATTATTATGAGGCTGCTAGCTCGCTCTCGATAATATTTTAATCTCTCTCATGTGAAGAAGTGTTAGAGGATCTTAGTGGACCATGAAGGTTCACCGTGACTCAACTGTAAACATATACCAAGCATTTTGACTCCGAATATTTCGGTTGCTCAACGACTATGGTTAGTATCTAGCAATGCACCATAGTTTTTAAGTCACGATGAAGAAGTATCTTTATCAAACTTTTCCTTGATTGCACGTAAAATATGGATAATATCCTTCCGTCGTTATATCCTGATCGAGATAGTGGTTCATGGACTATCAAAACTTTAATTTCAATATTACTTCGAATCGTCGATCATATGTCAATATTATGAAATGGCCATTGACTTATAATTATGACATCCTATCAACATTTGATTAGAAACTCGACTCGAACAGAGGCAATAGCAATTCTCGGTCTGATATATGATGAGTGATTTGATCACTCATCCTTAGGTTAAGATTTTATTTAGTTATGAGCATTTTTATGAGTTTTTATTTATTTTTGTGTTGTAGGAATAAATTCCTTAAAGTTGAAAAAATAAGCATTTTGGATCAAATCTGCAGAAGTGAAAGTGACCTTTGAAGGTTTAGAGTGGTCATTAAAATGAGGATATCTGGGCGTAGAGACATCGGAATTACAAAATTCAAAGTGCGTTGGAAAGATAACGTCCAGATGAACAACTTTCATGAAGAAATCGAATTGATTTGAA
>JAVXUL010062502.1:0-10168 GCA_035590515.1 Trichilia minutiflora
TAATATCTTATCATATATTTATGTACAAATTAATAATAATAATCTTATTCAACTATTTATTTTATTGTTTTTGTCATCATTCTGATTATCTATTAATATATTTTTTTATATTTTTCGTTTCTCTATTAATTTTTTATTTTATATTTATTATAATTTATAAAACTAGTCATATTTATTTGATAATTATAATTTTATTTTAAACAAACGATTATTGATGTAATTATATCATTTTTTAATTTTTTTTTACAGACAAAATGACTAGCAAACTAAACCAAAACAAAAAGTTAATACCGTCGGTACTTGTAATAGAATTTTTAAAATATTATATTAAAAATTAAAGACACTTAAATATAAAAATACTAACCTTAGATTTTATTCAAAATTAGCTTAAATTTCTGGTTTAAAAAAAAAAGAGCATTCAAAATATAAACTATTTTTAATATAAAAATATTTTTTATCAAGAAATATTTTTACATTGGAAAAGGTTAAATATGTATCAATAATCTAAATATTTTTAGTTAATGCATATTTAATAATAAAATTCAAACTTAAATTTTAAATGTTTTGATTCTTTAAATATTAAAATTGTTAAAATAAATTATATTATATTTGAAGATAAATTTAGTAGATAATCAAAATTTTTATTTAAATTTAAGAATACAATTAAATTTTAAATAAAAGATATTTTTGTCCAAAATAAGTATATTATTCCTCTCACCATTTTTTTCTGTTTATTTTAATTTTTCAAATCAAACATATTTTAAAAAGTAAACTTATTTTAGAAGGATTTTTAAACTATGCAGAATTTTAACCCCTGTAAAACGATTATTAATTAATAAATGAGCGGTCCATTTTAATTTAAAGTGGTTAAGAACGAGTACCTGTGTCATAGTGAAAGTTGATGACTACTGCATGCAAAGCTGTCTTTCCACCGGGGCCCTGATCGGCCGGTGACCGGCGGTGTTCTAATATTTCAGCTACCATCCTATGTGAGTCTTTCGCTGCAGCCATGTAGAGTGGTGTTTCACCGTAATTGTTAGCAGAATATGGAAACTCAGGTTCTTCTTTCATTAATATTTTCACAATATCCAATCTATACAAACACACTGCCTCGTGCAGTGCTGTATTTTTCTCATTATTCAGCATCCCGATCATTTGCCTGCATCTGGAAGCTCCTACAGTACCGCTCTCCAGATCATCATTAGCATCATGTTGAGATTTCGCTTTTCCAATAAGAACTCTCACAATATCAACACGACCATATTTTACAGCAACATGAAGTGGAGTATCACCTTTGGCATTCACTTTTAGTAAAATTGATGGACATAGATCAAGTATTTCTTCAACAAACTTCGTCGAGGATACCATTGTGATTGTTTTATCTTGATGATCTTGATCAGCTATGATGTTTATATGCAGGATTGTATTGTCGGTCAGTGTTACCAAGCTCTCAATTACATCTTTTGCCATATCCTTGAAGGGTTCGGCATTGCCCTTAGCTGCATCCTCATACAATTTAGGATGCATGTGCGAGTGCAACTGGCTTTTGCCATTGTTGCCTAATAATGGAGCTCCCTCGTTCACTTTAGCAACAGAATCCATTATCCTCGACTTTGTTTCTGCTTCGCAAGGAACACAATTTAGAATTTTTTTACTATTATTTTGAATAAAATTTGATGGAGGGAAATGAATTTTAGGGATAGTTATAGATACAAAGAATGAGTATGATTGGTGGAAATATGAGTCACGCAGATGACTGTGTAGTAAGATTTGGTTGAATGTGGACCGTCTAATTGGAAATAATGGACGGTTCAGGAGCATTGTTAAAGAAAGGTTGCCAGTTGCCACCGAAGTTAGAAGGGTAAAAAATGTATGTCGGCAAGTGTGTTGTGTTTTTCAACGAATATAGTTTTTTATATTGTTGATGAGTATAATTTTGTTTGATGGGATCGTGTATTGTCAATTGTGTGAGAATTTTTTCTCAAATATATTAAGGAACAAGTTCAACTTGTGATTAATTTTTCATTAATTATGTCAACTAACAATTTTTTATTCTTAATAATGTATTTTATTTAGAAGTCTTCTTGAAAATTTATATTGTTTTGATGATTGTGTAGTTCAAAGCTTTGTGTTTAATACAAGAAAAATTTTAGATTTAATTTTTTTTTTGAGAGTGAAATTTTTCATTACCTATGAGATTCAACTCATGTGAGACGCATGTTAACAAATTGAAAATTTAAGAACATATAATACAACTTAACTTATATCTCACTAATATTTGAATTCAACTCTTTAAATTAAATTTCAAAATTTCTAACTAAAAAATACAATATTGTAAATAGATTGATTTTTATTCTATATTATACATCCATTCATTCAAATCAGAAAAGTATTGTTTATTTAGCTATTATGAATTTTATAGATTCATGATTGAAATGTGTGTAAGTCGAGCTGCTTATTCCTGAATCTACCTCAAAAAACATTTACTTTTTACTTTTTAAAACTCAAATTTAGATTAGGTAAAAGCTAACTATTATTATAATTAACATTGAGTTAAAAAGGAAATTAAATTGCCTTGAGCTTACGATAGCCATGTCCAATTATGTGTCGAACACTCCTATATTGTTTGTTGACACAGCACCATAATCGCCATCACTTCCGACAATGTCAACGGTTGAACGGCCACAAAAAGCAGCCATCCCATGGAGCGGAGTGTTCCCGTTGACATCCTTTTCGTTTATAAGATTTCTGAGGTACCCATTTGTCGAAAGAATTTTCAACTGTTTTGCATTGAAACTAAGTATAGCAAATTGCAAAACATTCTAACCTCTAGCATCCACCAATTCACAACATTCGGGGCAATATGACATCATCAACTCCACTATGTCTTCATGTCCTTGAGAGGCTGCTAAATGAAGAACTGTCATCTTACGATATTTGTCGACAATATTTGCAGCAGAGCTATCAGATTCTAATAATACCTTCGTAAAATAAAAATAATCAAAATATGCGACGTAATGGAGTGGAGTCCTACCATACTGATCTTTGTCTCTGATCAAACTCTTCTTTCTCTCAACTATTTGGTCTATCACATCTACAAGAAAATAATTAAATTAAATTAATTTAAATACATATGCGTTAATCATTTTATTTTTTGCCTTAAGACCATGTTTGGTTTCAGTAATTCAGCCATGAAAGAAATTCAAATGCTTTAGGAAAAGCCTTCGAAGTTTGGTTTGCAATATAATATATATATATATATATATATATATATCAAACCAGTTATTTTATTATTTTAATCACTTATAAAATATTATTTCTATTTACTGTTGTAATATTTTAATTTAATTTATGAACTCAATAATATCTTATCATAAATTTATTTACAAATTAATAATAATAATCTTATTAAACTATTTATTTTAATGGTTTTGTCATCATTCTGATTATATATTAATATATTTTTTATATGTTTCATCTGTATATTGATTTTTTAATTTTATATTTACTATAATTTATACAGCTAGTCATATTTATTTGATAATTATAAATTTTATTTTAAACAAACGATTATTTATGTAATATATCATTTTTTTAATTTGTTATAGACAAAATGACTAGCAAACCAAACCAAACCAAAAGGATAATACTGTTAGTACTTGTTTTAGAATTTTAAAAATATTATATTGAAAATTAAGACACTTAAATATATAAATAACGACCTTAGATTTTATTCAAAATTAACTTAAATTTTGATTAAAAAAAGAGATGCATTCAAAATATAAACTATTTTTCAATATAAAAATATTTTTTATCAAAAAATATCTTCGCATTGTGAAATATTAAACATGTATCAATAATCTAACTAATTTTAATTAGTGCATATTCAAAAATAAAATTCAATATTGAATTTTAAATATGTTGATTCTTTAAATATTATAATTGTTAAAATAAATTATATTATATTTAAAGATAAAGTTAGTAGATAATCAAAATTTTTATTTAATAATACAATTGAATTTTAAACAAAAGATATGTTTTTCCAACACAAGTATATTGAATTTATTTTCCTATTCAATTCAATGTTTCAACAAAATAAAGGAGTATTATTCGTTTAACCATATTTTTTTTTGTTTATTTTCTTTTTCACATCAAACATTTGTAGAAGGATTTTTAAACTATGCAGACTTAACTCCTGTGAAGCGATTATTAATTAATAAATGAATGGTCCATTTTAATTAGAAGTGGATAAAAGGTATACATGTATCATAGTAATAGTTGATGACTGCTGCATGCAAAGCTTGTAAGAATTAAAAATTTCTTACGTGATCTTTCATAGACTATTGTAAAATATATTATGAGTCAGAGTGTATACTTGTTTTGATTATTAATACAGTATTTTAAAAGTTAAGTATTTTTCTCTATTCTTTACGTATGTGGCAATCTCATCAATAGGATAAAGACAAATTTCTTCTAGATTTTTTAATGTCTTTAGTGTTCTTTTTATATGTAGAGTTAGAGAGGGGATCTAACCTAACTTTAGTTGATATTTGCTAGGCCTCTCCATTAAAGATTTTAGTATGACCGAAGTCTACACTAATTGTCATACTAGCCTGTTAATGACATTAAACCCAATTTTTTTTAGATCACATTATTGGGTCCACTTACTCAATGACTATGTCATTAGCCCGTTTTTAATAAAATCACAGTGACAGTTAATATAAGCCCACAAAAAAATTCAACATTCTCTTACTTGAGTTACATTAATCGATTTTGAAAAATAAATAATATTATTTATTCGAAAATGATATCTAGCTAATTAACAAAGAAAATATTTTATGTGATCACATTTTAAAATAATAGTCATGAGTTTAACGTCTTAAATAATCCGGTCCAATTTAATCTTTAATATTAGACTATGACAATTAATGCATCTTTAATTAATACACAATCAATACAAAATCATAAATATTATCAATTAAATTGACATGGATCTTAAGACTAGTAGTGTAGTAAGATATATTGTCCTAATATGATCATAAATAATATCATAATCTTATCGGTCCTCTTTTCTTTTTCTTATCCTTTAATAATGATATAAGAAAACTATTTAACTCCAATGAGTCTATATGTTCGTGACTACTATTTATTCTCAAAAATTTTATATAATATCAATGAACATATTCAATTTAACTTTAACAAGTTCATATTCTTAATTATCATTACTTTATTCTCAAGACTTTATATGGTATTAATGAGCATGTAAATGTAATAGTGGTATTACACAACAAACACAAATGATGATCATCATATAGTAATATAATAAATAATCCTTAATGTGTATTTATTTATAAATATCCGAAAATATATATATTCATATACTATCAGACTCTCACTAATCTAAAGTATTATTAAATGTTATATATCTATATTTATAGCATACCGCTCAAAAGTTATGGATTTCATATCTTTGATTAAAACATCTAACCTAAAGTCCGTCTTAATGTTTTCTATCACAAAATCTTTCTTTTCAACCAAATTTCTGAATGTAAAATAATTGATCTCCATGTTCTTTGATTCACTGTTAATCTTATTATTCTTAAAATAGAATATAGCAATACAATAATCTTTATAGGCTTAGCTTAGAGATCGAATTAATCACTTGAAGCTCTCAAATCAAATATTTTAGCTAATTATCATGAATAGATGCTCCATAACATGTATCATACTCTACATATCCTGTTGATGAAGCTATTAGAGTTTGCTTTTATTCTTTTCTAGGAATTGGCTCTTTCATTCAATATGAAAATATAATTTATGGCTAACATTAGGTCATCTGAACATTCACCAAAATCTGCACCCAAATGCATAGGCAAAATGAAAGTATCAACCCTCTCACTAGTACAAAATTCTTTATACTATACAGATATCTTATTACTTTCTTGACCATAACTTAATGATTATACTAAGAGTTTGACATGTGTCAGTCAAAACATGCTTACAGTAAAAAAACTATTCAAAACACGCTTACAACAAAAAATTATGTCTGGTTTAGCACAAATTTTTACATACATGAGACTACTAGTTATATACATAAGACTGTCAACTGTCCCTTTCAAGGCCATTCTTGATACATTGATCTTGTTAAATTGTCATCTTTATAATAGGTATCATTTTCATATTTTTGCATCTATATAATAAATCTTTTAAATCCTCGATCTATATACATATTATTTTTTGAGATTATTCATAAACTTTATGAGATCTACAATAATGAATCTCAATACCTAAAATATAAGAGGCTTCTATATGATCGTTTATGTTAAAATTTATGGTCAAGAGTTGCTTTGATTCATAAAACAACCTTCCACTGATCTTTTGATAATACATAAAAGTGTACATGTACTTAGGTTTAAATTCATCATTTTACACTTCAAAGTATGATTAACTATTTCTATTTATACATATTTCTAATTTTGATATAAAATTTATTTTGTTTATAATTTTAGTTAATTTTTATTTTAGTACAATGAACGTAAAAAGGTCATAATTTTTCATCTAAGAGAGTTATTGAGGTGAATCTTGATCTAGTGAAAAGCTAACTCATTAGACTAGAACTTTTATGTTTGATCTAACCATCAATTCAGGCTCTAAGTTATATAAACCATCAATGTATATATTAAATTATAATATGACCGTAGGATTTTATTGTTAAAAATTGGATAAATGACCGAAAAATAAATTTAAACTCAATAAATAAATGTCAAATTGTCGAACTATAAATTTTTAGGTATAATCGTGTATATATAATTATATTTATATTCTTAAAGATTGAGAGATTGAATGAACTGTATCAAACAAGGATTTTGAGACAGGTAGGGTAATGGGCATACATATACATTATTTATTGCATAGCATCTTTATGATATGAGAAAATTTTGTTAAACCTTATTTATAGATATTTATAGGCACAAAAGATTTGGATAGAGTATCCTTATCATGAGGAGGCTATCAGGAGAGTGATTCTTTACCTCGAATCAGTTAGTGGACTTTTTTTTGTTTCATTTACTTCTTTTAAACATTTACACAAACTTATATGTTTTCAAATAAGTTAAGAAGTTAGAAATTTATTATATGATTTTGTTTTTTTTTATGAAAAATCGTATATGACTTGTGATGGTTTTGTTACGTGATTTATATATGATTGAGGCCAGGAGGCCAAATATGAATTTACCATATTAATTTGATTTACATTACTATGAAATGATTTCAGTGATGTGTGTGTGTGTGTGTGTGTATTATGGATTTACAATTAATGATGATGGATTTCTATGTGAAAATAGCCGAAGAGCCAATATTTTATTATTTTAATGTTGATTTGGCCTTGTGTACCAATATTTGAGAAAGTACTCTATATAGTGAAGACTGTCTATAGCTAAAAGTTTAATAGACCATAGAGTAACTCTACGAGGTGAGGATCGTTCTACAGTTGAAAATCTAATAAATTACAGAGTAATTGATATTGAAAAACATAGTGTGCTATTTCATTTTTAACTCTATAAGGTGAAGATTATTATACAATTAGAAATTCAATAGATCAAAGAGTAATCTACAAGGTAAAGATTGCCCTTTAACTTAAAGTAAGACAAATAAAATTCAATAGACCATAGAGTAACTGATATTTAAATTGGTGTTTTGATTTATAATTATGTATTATATGTATAGATACTTTAAAATTGATTTGATTATGTGTAAGTTATTTTATATGTCTACTTACTAAGTATTGTCCAATACTCATCCCTTTTTCTCACATTTCCAGATAGTATAGTCATGTGATAAGCATAGTCAAGTAGACCTGAGTTTTTAGAGCCAGTTTCAGGCACTCAACTTATTTTTATGATTTAGTTTACAAAGAAAAATTGTGTAGCACTTTTATTTATTTTACTTGGCTGAGTTTGTATTACTACGAATTTATATTATAATGAGATAAGTTTGGATTTTTAGTTTAATACTGATGAACGATTACCACATGTGTCGATTATTAGGATCGGGGTGTGACAACACTAGCTATAGTAAACAAAAGATAAATTTTGACAATGTACAAAGTGATCGTCACATAGGAACAAATCCTATTATTGACCATGAGATCGAGATATCGATGCCATAATTAAAGGACCCATACTCATACTAGATCTAAGGTTTCTGCCTTAGTCACATAAGAAACGAATCCCATTATCAATCCTAAGGTTGAGATATCGATGCCAAGGTCAACTGGCACACTTTGACATTTAAATCCATCTATACGAGAAATAAATCTCACCTTGATCAATCTCAAGGCCGTGATCGGGATTACTCCCGATTCTTTTTAATCCTATCCAAAAGTAAAAAACTAGCGTATAGAAAGCATATTCCATACTTGCCTACGATGAGATTCCAATATAAAGATCAGGATTTTAATCTTAATGGGTAACCTGTTAAATAAAAAATGAGAAATAGCAATAAAAGAACTTGTAGGAACCTCGAGGTTGTGTTTTTAAACCCCCTAAACCTACAAGCTACATTTAGGGTTTCATACAACTTGATTGTGTGTGAAGCAACAAGCTATGAGATAATCATTAGGTTGACACCAGTTTATAGGTAATGATTATAGGGTAAATTATTAATTAAAAATTGTATATAAACCCTTTATAAAAGCATCTATCATTCTCATTTTTCGATGTTCTTGATCTCAATTAGATTTTGTATCCAAGTATAGGTAGTCTTGTTATAAAATAGTTCGATGAGTCCAAGTGTCGTATCTACAGGGAGTGTTTTTTCCAAGAGTCCAATTGAGTTATGTCCAAATCAAGGTCCAATAAAAGAAGTCCAATAGCAAAGGTAGAACAAATAATGGATTAATTTTAAAAAAGAATTATCAAATAAAGATTAAATAAATTAAAATACTAAAGATTTGGAAATTGATATGCTAGGATGATAGTAGTAAAATAGATCCCTTATTTGTTGAATTATCAAAGAATATCTTTAAATTAATTGATAAAAAATATAAGAAAAATATTTAAGACATTTAATGTTCAAAGTATTTTTTGTGCCATATGTTTTCAACGAATCAAAGAAAATTTTTCCAAGCATTCAATATGTCAAATGTCTACATAAAAATTAGAGAGTTTAAATGTGTAAAACCCATCCCTTAGGGTTATGGGCATAATTGTAAATCCCTTATGAGTTTGCATGCATATAGTAATATTTAGATCATGCGCGAGAGAGTGTGATAACTTGAATTCATTTTGGAAAAAGTTGTATGGTACAGAATATGAGTCTATAAGAAAGAACTGCATTTTTGACATCAAAATCATCTCAATTGAGAAAATTTTATCCATTGTTTTTGTAGAGCTCGAAAAAAGCTTTTTATTGATATGTTATAGGTTTCGTGATGATATTTGAGCCAAGAGTTATAGCCTTTTGAAGTAACAGTTCTCAGAAGTTGAAAATGAGGCAAAGGTATCGATACCTTTATGAAAAGGTATCAATACGTTGGGGGTGAAGCCAAATGTGTCGATACCTTTGGAGAAGGGTATCGACACCTTTCAGAGTTGAGGGCCAAATGTATCGATATATTGAAGGTATGATGAACAGTGACGGGCCAAACATATCGATACGTTGCAAGTATTATGTTCTGTAACAGTGCCAAACGTATCAATACCTTGGCAAAGGTATCAACACGTTTGTGATGAAGATGAAGTCGATTTTGATGGCCAAGAAAAGTGTATAGAAAGGATGGCAGTCACAAACCAGGAGGGGGGTGAATTGGCTTTATAGAAAATTAAAAACTAAATGAATGAATGTTTATACCAATATGAATGCCTTGCAAATATGTTGATAAATTGAAGATAAAATATTCAAAACAGTAAATAAAAGATAGACAGAGAGAGAATTGCAAACTCAGATTTTATAGTGGTTCGGCATAACTAGGCCTACGTCCACTCTCTCAGCTTTCACCGAACTGAGGCTCTACTATCTCTTCGTTTGCATGGGTCAAAAGTAACCCAGATTTACAACTCCTTCCTCAATGGCGAAGGGCAGCCAAATGCAACGTCTTTCTTTACACCGGGTGAAGAGCAACCCAAATAACTTCTTTCTACGAGTAAAGTGTAACCCCAATACAACTTCT
>JAVXUL010062513.1:0-10167 GCA_035590515.1 Trichilia minutiflora
GTATGTCACTCTAGAGCAAAACACATTGAGATTAGGTATCATTTTCTTAGAGATCATGTACTTAAAGGGGATATTTCTATTGAGTTTGTTCCTATGGACAAACAATTTGCAGACATTTTTACAAAACCCTTAAGTGAGGATCGATTTTTCTCTTTAAAACAAGAACTAGGCATCCTTGAAATCACTCATTGAATTTCACACATTGTTATTCATGCTTAGTGTGCTCATCATTTGTGTTTTGTTGTGAATGATCATTATGATTGATTAATTATGTTTGTTGTGATAATGTATTGTGATGTTTGGTTTGATGATTGCATAGACACTTTGTGCCTTAGCATATTTTCCTTAGTTCTTAAAACTCATTTTTTGCACATTGTTTTTCGAAACGATCGTTGAGACCATATGACATCAAGTTAATATGTTTTTATGACTCACTACGATCTCATATCAAAGTCCAGGAAGTTTCATATCATTTCGAGCCCTTTAAACCCGTCAAAAACATTTCTATGAGATTTTTGGTCGAACGAATCCAGTGGTTCGTTCGAACGAACTATTCCAGAGTGCTTCGATCGAACGAATTGGGTATTCGTTCGAACGAATCATACTTCAAGCGACTGAATTTTGACCTTCGTTCGACCGAATCGTCGGGCCTATATATATTTCGGGCCTCCATTTCATTTTTTCACTTCTCCCTTCTCTCTCTCCATATTCGCCCGAAGCTCTCTTGTGGTTCTCTCACTACCCCATACTCCCAAACTCAAACTACTACATCTTCTACACTCTTTTAACTCTCTCTCACCATCACACATTCATCATCATCATCTTTTTTTCATAGCTTCGAGAGGAAAACGCCCAATCCACAATTCTACTAGGGAGGAGCACGATGGGGACAGTGAAAGACGGATGAAATCTAGGTATGAGGAAACCTTTTTCCCTTCCAAAGCCTTAGCTACTCAATTTTCAAAATTATTTATGAAAAGGCAAGTGTTACCGGGTAGAATTATTGATCCATGGCTTGTGAGGGTATTTGGGTTAGAAGAGCTATTTAAGTTTCAAAAATGGGATGATTTATTGTCATTAAATGTTCCTGCTTACCCTAGACTCATACGTTTCTTTTACAATAATCTAGAAGTCAATGTTGGAGAACAGGCTGTAGTCTCTCTTGTTAAGGGTGTTAAGATAATACTTTCCCGAGAGACCCTTAGTGAGATTTGTAAGATACCGAACCATGGGATAGAAGCCTATTACACTTCGGATTGGTCTACCAACTATCGCATATCCCCCCGTACCCTTTATGGTATTATTGGGGACAAGGACTTAGCTCCACTCGACGGTTACACCCGTCAAAACTTGATTTTATCTGTTAGATGTAAGGTGCTGAAGCACCTCATATCCATCGTTCTTTTGCACAAGGGTGGGCACCTCTCCGATGTGAGTTACATGGAGGAATTTCTCCTCTATGCCCTTGTTTCCTATAAACCCGTAAGCCTCAGTTATATTATTATAGAGTCCATGCATAGAGTGGCCAAACACAAGACAACCCTTCTCTTATATGGTCAAATCTTAACATTGGCTTTCAGATATTTTGGGGTGTCTTTTGATGGGGAGGAGTCTATTGATATTTCGAAGTTGGAGCACTTTGATGAGAGGTCCTTGGGTAGAGTAGGACTTATGCGTCGGGATGATGGTACCTGGGTTAGGAAGTCTTCTTCCCGCACTCAGTCTGCCTCTCATGCACCCCCGCCTCATTCTTCTGAGCTTCCTCCTCCACTTCCATCTGATGATCAACCAGCTCCTATACCTTCTCCACCTCCACTTGCTACACCCTCTGTCTCGATTCTGGAGACTCTTTATACTCTTCCTGAGCATTTTGAGTGGCTCAAGACTCGTCTTGGGCATCGATTTGAGGGTATGGATATGCGTCTTGATGGTTTTGGTGCTCGGTTGGATGGCTTTGAGAGTCGATTCAACCATGTGGATAGCACCCTTGCTGACATGCAGCGACAGCTTCGTTCCCTTGACGCCTCCCAAGCTCGGGTCGATGCTTCTCTTGAGGAACTCCTTGAGCATTTTTGTCGCATTTTCTGAGCTCCTGGCACATTTCTGTTGTTGTTTTTCTTTTTTTTTATTTCTGCTTTTGCTTTTTACTTTTTCGCTCTTGTGTTGTTTTGATGATGTCAAAGGGGGAGAGATATAAATATTGATGACATTGTACTATCTTTGACATTATGACATTTATGATATTTTAAAATGTTGCACATCTTATGGTGATGCAATGGTGATGCATTTTTTTATTTTATGAACTTATATGAATTCACCTTTTACGACACTTCCTTGATATTGTGATGTGCTTATGATGTTTAAATTGGGCTAGTATTATACTTGAGCAATGTTATCTTGTTAATGCGGCTTTGTAGTATGTTTCTTGAAAGTGATAGGGGGAGACGCAATCATCATTTTGTCATCATCAAAAAGGGGGAGATTGTTGACATGGAAGGAATTTCGATGATAACAAAATGGATCTCCAAGCCAAGCATTGAAATATTCTCATAGTTTATTTGTAATTTGTATTATTGGTTTGTGTTAAAGTTAAGCTCAAAAAGGTCATTAAAAATGGTTTTCATATATTATCAAAAAGGGTTTATCATAAAAGGGTTTTTCATTTCAAAATATCCTTTAAAAGGACTTTAAAAACATTCTTAAAAAACCCCGTGTATTAATTATGAAAAAGCCGTGCTTCAAAAACTTGTGTTCTTCACGGTTAGAAGGATTCGGTCGAAGGAATAGGTCCCTTCGGTCGAATGAATCTGTCTGGTTCAATTCGGACGAACGAATGGAACCATTCGGGCGAACGAACTAGGGTTCGGGCGACCGAAAAAGAGACAGAGAGTATTTCTATTTTCGGTTGAAGGTTCGGTCGAACGACATTCGACCGAAGCCAATTCGGGCGAACGAATGATGAATTCGATCGACCGAATATGCGCAGTTTTCAAAAATAACGGCTAGTTTTCACTGTGCAACGGCTAGTTTTCTCCAAAATCTATTAATACATGCTTGTTTGCACATTTTCAGGTCTTGGACACTCTCATATTCACTGTTACATTGATTTTAAGTGTGAAAGACTTCTTGAGCTTAATATTTACACATTCTTTGTTCTTGAGAGAGAAAAGTGTGCTTCATTTGTATTATTCTTTGTGATTAAAGAAGACATTATCTTCTTTCTCTCTATTATTGTTTTTATCACTCTTGTAACAAGAAAAGAGAGTCTCTTTTCTTGGGGTTTGAAAAATCACTTGGGATAGTGATTGTGTTGTAAGGTTGGGAGGTGAACCCGTAAAATCTCCGGTTTGTAATCTTGAGCCTTAGTTGAGAAGGCTTGTGTTAGTGGAAACTTCAAGAGGTTCTTGAAGGAAGTGGATGTAGGTTTGGGTTAAGCTGAACCACTATAAACCGAGGTGCCAAACTTTTCTTCTCCCTTCACTCTCTTAAGTTTGTATTTGTGGTGGGAGTGAAAAATATTATATTGTGAGTAGTTGAGTTAAAAAATTGTAAAACCCAATTCCCCCCCCTCTTGGGTTGCCTTAGTGGGATTACACATACTAGTCTCAATGTATTATTGTTACCCTTTTCACAATAATACTTGACTAGAGATATTTAAGAATAGTACTTAACTAATTAAGCCAACTATTCTAAAAGCATTATTATATTTATTTACATACACAGATATATAATAATAGAATAAAATATATTAATATAAAAAGTCATGATACATAATAAATAAATATCCAAAATCATTATTGGATCTTAGGGCATATACCAATATCAACAAGTGTCCAAACTTGATTAACATATATGGATTGCATCTTTGAATCCATAGCCTCTAGCCATCTACCTGAATCCTTATCCGGGATAGCTTCTCTATAACTCCTATGATCATCAGGATGATCAGCTTCTCCCACTATGTAAGAGTCAAACTCTTGCTCATATAGAAGCCCATATTGCTCAGGAAGTCACAATACTCTAGAAGATTTTCTAAGCGAAATCTGAACTGAAACTAAGGTTTGTTGATTAGAAGGTCCAGCCTCAGTATCATCAGATTGAGCTTCTAGAGACCATTCTTTAAGCTCAATCATTCTACCTGCACCACCTTCCTCTAAGAACTCTTTTCCTAAGAAGTTTGCATTTTTACTTTATCAAAATACGCTGATCAGTAGGGGAATAGAAATAATATCTCAAACTATCTTTAGGATATCCAATGAATCTTCCCTTTTCTGATTTTACATCCAGCTTATCAGGGTTAACAATTTTAACATAAGCTGGACAACCCTAAATTATTATATAACTGAGACTGGGTTTGTTTCTAATCTATATCTCATACGAAGTCTTTTGAACTGATTTTAATAGGACTTTATTCAAGATATACGCAGTGATCATTAGGGCATATCCCCATAAATATATTGGTAAGTCAGTGAAACTCACAATGGATTGTACCATATCCAATAAGATACAATTTCTCCTTTCAGCTACATCATTCAACAGTGGTGTACAAGGAGGAATCATCTGGGAGATAATTCCATTATCTTTCAAGAATTCTTGAAACTTTGTACTCAAGTATTCACCACCACGATTTGATCGTAGATGTTTAATATTATTTCCTGTCAGTTTCTCTACTTTATTTTTAAATTCCTTGAATATTTCAAAGGAATCTGATTTGTATTTCATTAAATACACATACCTGTATCATGACATATCATCGATAAGGGCAATGAAGTAGTCAAATTCTTCTCTAGATCTGGTTCTAAATGGTCCACATACATCGGTATGTATGAGTTTCAATAGCTCCTTCGCTCTCTCACCTTTACCTTGAAATGGAGATTTGATCATTTTTTCTTAAAGACATGATTCACAAATGGGTAAGGGTTCTGAACCTAGTGAAATCAAAAGTCCACTTATCACAATGTCACAACACGAACCATTACGTTTTCTTAAATTGTTATTTTCATCTCTCCCTCACATAATAAAAATCTTGGTCAAGGTGAAAATACGCACTCAAGAACCAGATGACGGATTTCTATAACACAAACCAATACCCTTCATATAATAGAAATCTTGGGATACTAATTTATGTCAAAGACCTCCATGTCATCCCACAATGGGAGGCTAGGATTTAATAATTAGTATAGGGAATTATTAAAATTTTAATAAATCAATTATTAAAAATTTTAATCAAAACATTAATAATATTCATTCATCCTATGAATAAATATTATTAGTTTTAAAAAAACATATGTAAAATAATTTTTATTCCATTAATAATATTCATTCATCCTATGAATAAATATTATTAATCATAAAATAATTTTATTATTAAACAACTTTACTAAAATTTTAAACCATTTAAAATTTTTTTATTGAAATTTTTTTTCAAAATTATTTATTCATCATATGAATAAACTATTTTAAACTTACAAAAACATGATTTCATTAACAATTCAGTAATTGTTAATCCACATGGAATCATTACATGTTTTAATCTAGAAATCATATTTCAAAATCATATTTTTGATTTTGAAAAATAATTTTTCATATATACTTGTGTTTGAAAAACATTGTCTTACAAGTTTTTTGGTATTTGTATTTTGATTTTGTTGTTTTCAAAACAATAATCCTTGTCATACTAAAATCATATGTTTGTGTATGATTTGTGATCACTAGTCAAACTAGAAATTTTGTTTTACTTGTTTAGAAAATTTTAATTGGGTAAACAAAGCTAACTGGTCAAATTGAGTCAATCGCTCACTGAGCTAGTTAACCCTTATATTGACATGATTAACATGCAACAATAATTTAAGACTTAGTACCAGTTATTAAATCTATATATCAAATATAATTTGAAAACCTAAGCCTAATATTTTGTTTCTATCTATCTATATTTTTACACATTTTAATATACATAAGTTTACAAATACATATATCAAATACATATTTAAAGGATGTGCAACCCAATATACATATACAAAGAACATATATGCACACACAAGGTTAAATATAGACAAGATAGATATACTATACATGTAGGCTTTAACCCAATATATCAATAATATTTATATGACACTAAAGTTTATTGTTTTGAAAATTGATTTATTTGAAAAATGTTTAAATCAAATTGATTGAAACTAAGTTTCTATGATTTTTAAATGATTTTTGAAAACATCTTTGTAGACTAAAGTAAGTCGAGTTATAAGAATGCATCACTATTAGATTTTGTAATTAGTTTCCTTTGACTCATATTGAAAATGAGAGTTAAGATAGTTTTGGACGTTGACTTGGCCTTAGGTGCTATGGATAATAGACTATAAAGTATTTAATATTTGGATTGCTCTATAGATTTTACGATTTATTTGGTATTGATTATTATGAATTTTAATTGATGATGATTCAGGTTATGATGATATAACTGGTGGGTCCAAAGTTATTGTGATATTACTTGATATAATGATGTGATTACAATTATTATTTATGACTTATCCACAAATTCTAAATTTTTGTATTTGCTTTAGTTGAAGTGATAGTATCCTTTCCTAGTAATAAATAACAAGTGAGTTATTCTAAAATACTTTTATTTGTTATTAGGGAAAAATGGGGACTATCCTACATATACATTTCAATTTCTAATACTCAGTGGTTGTAACATTGTTAACTCGACTAGATTTTGAATTCCATTGAGAATTGGTTGGTTACTTTGTGGTGTGTGTATTATAATGATAGAAATGTACTTATGAATATATCGATTCAAGTTGGATTTCCATGCTAATGCTTTTATTTAGTGTTGATGACTAATTGTGGTATTTAAAACCTAAATACATGTAATTGGGATGTTTATGAGGGATATGTTTTTTAAACTTTCAATTTCACTTTAGATTCGAAGATGAATCTTTTTATAAGGAGGGGAGGATGCAATGCCCCGCATTTTTATTCAAGGGTATTTTGATTATTTTACCCTAAAAGGATACTTTATCATTTTAAGAAACTTTGTATTTGGGTGTCTCATTGGTTAGTGTGAACCTATATTGATGATCACTAAGTGATTTGATAAGTTTTGCATGAAATTTGTTTAGTTTTTAACAAGTGTTCATAAGATTCTCACTGCGCACCTGAGCATACGAGTTAAATAATTATAGATTGAAAAATTCAAATGACGAGCCATTTACTCCTAATTAAACAAGACTCAAATACAAACAAAGTGAATCAAATTTAAGTCAAAGTCGAGATCAAATGAGATAGAATAGAAGTCAACAATAAATTAGGTTATTGTCAGATTTTTATAAGAATTTTGGGTGGACACATATACTTCAACCTAAATTTCTATTGATCAGGATAGAGTTTTGATATAAGGTTTGTTTCTTCTGAAAGAGGACAAAAAGATGATTCTATGAAAAGAAATGGAAGTGAAATTATACTTCGGACGTGAGAGAAAATGGCATTGGAACATAAGGACTTAAATGTTAATTGCCACTAGAGCAAGGTGTCGACACCTAGCCTAAAGGTGTCGATGCCCAACCTAAACTTGTCGATACTTTCTGCAGATCTGCATGTATCAATAGTATTTTAAAAAAGAAAAAAGCCTATTTTGTCGTCTCTAAAGTATTTTTTCTTTTAAATTGTTATGGATAATTTTTTAAATGTGTTAAGCATTATAAATAGAGGCCAAAGGTAAAAGATGATCATTTTTTTCCTCTATTAACGTCTCTTTCATTTTTGAGAAAGAAAATACAGTAAAGAGAGAGTAGAGAGAGAGTGAGAAAGATTATTCGACCATAATTTTATAAATATTTATTCAATTGACATGCTATTTGCACCATTAAACTCATATCGACGAGGAGAACCTGATTATAGTCATGTGTTACCAGAAAAGTCATCAGAACTAACCCCAAAAGTTATTGAGATTTTGGCAAAAACATGAGATCTTTTACTAAGAATGAAGAGAGTGTTCTTTTAAGCTCACATTGAGGTATTTAGTAAGTTCTAAGCATAATTTGAGTTTGATTCGTATTTGTTAATGATATAGAAAAATAAAGTTTTATAATTCATTGAGGATATGAAGCACCAAGCATAATCTTAGATATCCATTTCTAGCATGCTTCCTGCCAAATTTAAGTTCTAGATGTTTACTTTAATATGATCTAAATCTCACTAGATTTCATTAAGTATTTAGAAAGTTATAATAATTTTTGTGAGGATGCATAAATTGAGATGTGAATGTACAACACTCAATTTTAGCAAATTTTCTGTATTGATACATTCAAAATTTAAAAAAGTATTCTTCATCAAAGTTATAGCCCTATGTCTTATCTTAATAATGATATATAGAATTCCCAAAATCGATGGCTGGTTGTAAAGTTATCTTAGAATAAAAGCATGTTGGTCGTCAAGTGTTGACTCAAAAACCAAGGTTAGTAAGTAGTTTATGGCATATAGAAATGATTTTGATTATTTGAGATTAATTATTAATGTAAATATTGATATATATATATTTATAGGCATCGAATACTAGAGAGAAGGCTTGAGGAGCAAAGTGAAAAAGTTATAGGGAGTGCACACCCTCCATACGCTTGAGTGGATCTATCCTTATCTCCTTTTTGCTTAGTTGTTTATAAAGTTTTATTGAAAAACTTATATATTATATCTTAGGATAATAAAAACTATGACATAATTATAATAAGAAGGTGATGATTATAATTGTTGTGTGGTGACTGGGATGGTCCCTTATTTATGGTAGACATAGGCAATGATTACGATTCATTGATTAAGTGTATAGTTGAGGCTAAAGGCTTATTATACTTCATCACAAGATAATGGTTGATTTACATCATGATTTGATTAGGTTTGATGGCCTGAATATTAATATTTTATAATTTGATGGTTATGATATTGACCTCACGTGCCAATGTGGTTGTTTTGGTATTGGGAGTTATGATTATTTATGTTGGCCTTACGTGCCAATGTTATTGTTTGGCCTTAGGAGCCATGATTATTTATGTTAGTCATGGGTGCCAATGTTGTTATTTGGTCTTAGGAGTCATGATTTATTTATGTTGGCTTTACATGCCAATGTTGTTATTTAGCTTTGAGTGTCACTAATATTAGGTCTTGACCTTATGTACCTTTGTCCTTGATAACATTATGAGTAAGGATTGACCATGCAATTCGAGATAGGATGGGTGAAATCCAATAGCCCTAGAATGAGGATTGACTATACAGTCCGATATAGGATCGGTACAATTTAATAGTCGAAGGGATAAGATCAATTATACAGTCCAAAATAGGATGGGTAGGATCTAATATTCCCATGCTATATAGTATGCTATTTATATATGTACATATTTTCTTACTGGTTATAGATCATCCTTGCAGCTCGAGATAGAGTGGGTAGGATCTTCAAGATCGATAAAGGTTTGATATTAGAATTGCTTTTCTAATAAAATTGTTATAGTATGGGTGAGGATTGACTATACAACTTGAAATAATGGCGATAGATGGAATTCAATAGTCCCGATAAAATTAGTCTATTAGACCAATTTGAAATATATATATTGATAAGTATTTGATGATTAGCCATACGAGGCCAAGATTACAAAAGTAAGCATAGGAGATTTGATATACGTTACCTTGAATTAGTTAAAACGGTTTATATACTTGTGTGATGGTATTGGTTATATTCTTCACATGGCCTAGTGAGTCGAGATTAGTGAATTAGGGTTTGTTTGGTTTTAAGCTATGAAGCCATTTTCCTTATTTTCAACCGTATCAACCAGTATTAATGTAATACTTGATGAGGTGAGAATTGTTCAATAATTAAAAATCCAAAAGACCACCTGAAGGTTCTATGGCCTATTGCATGCTTGAATGTAAGTTTTTCATGCCAAAAACCCTAGGATAAATTGGAAGAAAACAAAGATTTCCAAGAGGCAATACCTTAGCACTTTTGCTAGACTCTTTGTGTACTTTCTTTTGTGATAAAGATAAGAGCCAAATCTATGGATCCTCTTCACTTTACATCATCCTCAAGCTTCTCCCATGGCTGCTGGTTGAATTTTTGAGAGAGAGAAAATGGAAATTATCTAATTTCCTTGCCAAAATAATCCAAAAATGAAAATATTTATATTT